>JALGBA010004004.1:0-275000 GCA_023970755.1 Azemiops feae | reverse complement strand
TCTTATTTCATTCTTTGATCAAGTGACTAAACTAATAGACCAGCAAAATGCTGTGGATGTAGTATACTTAGATTTCAGTAAGGCATTTGATAAAGTAGACCACAACCTACTCCTTGGTAAGCTAGAAAAAGGTGGAATAGACAACATCTGGCTGGCCATACTCAATGACTAGTCCTCAATGGCACTACATCCACCTGGAGAGAAGTAAGCAGTGGGGTACCACAAGGCTCCATCTTAGGCCCAGTACTCTTCAATATCTTCATCAATGACTTAGATGAGGGAATTGAAGGGGAACTCATCAAATTGGCAGATAACACCAAACTGACAGGAGTAGCCAACACCCCAGTAGACAAACTCAGGATTCAAAAAGATCTTGACAAGCTTGAACAATGGGCCCAATCCAACAAAATGAGTTTCAATATGGAGAAAAACAAAGTTTTACGTTTAGGCAGAAAAAAAAATCAAAGGTACAAGTACAGATAAGCCGAGACCTGGCTTAAAAACAGTAACTGTGAGAGGGACCTTGGAGTCCTAGTAGATGATCACTTAACTATGAGCCAGCAGTGTGCAGCAGCAGCCAAAAAAACTAATGCAATCCTGGGTTGTATAAACAGAGGCATAGAATCAAGATCACATGAAGTATTAGTACCCTTTATAAAACTTTAGTAAGACCACACCTGGGATACTGCAGCCAATTTTGGTCACCATATCACAAAAAAGATGTTGACAGTTTGGAAAAAAAATCAGAGAAGAGCAACTAAGATGATCAAAGGTCTGGAGACTAAAACATACGAAGAACAGCTACGGGACCTGGGTTTGGCTAGTCTAAAGAAAAGAAAAAATAGTGGAGACATGATAGCAGTATTCCAGTATCTGAGGAGCTGCCACAAGGCAAAGGGGGTCAGGTTGTTCACCAAAACACCAGAGGGAAGGACGGAAAACAATGATTGGAAACTGATCAAGGAGAGAAGCAACCTGGAATTAAGGAGAAACTTCCTGACAGTGAGGACAATTAACCAGTGGAACAGCTTGCCTCCAGAAATTGTGGGTGCTCCTTTACTGGAGATTTTTAAGAAGAGGATGGACAGTCACTTGTCTGAGATGGTATAGGTTCTCCTGCTTGAGCAGGGGGCTGGACTAGAAGACCTCCAAGGTCCCTTCCAGCTCTATTCTATTCTATTTGCATAATCTATAGATGTTGTTAATGTCTGTGTGCCTGTTGATGGCTGATTTGTCAAAAAGTAGATTCTTTGAAGCAGAGGCATCAAATATCGATCATGAGAAGCACATAGGAAACTGGGAAATAATTATAGGAGAAGCAGTAGCCAAGCCAAGATTGGTGTGACATGATAGCAGTCATCCAATACTTCATGAGTAGGACTAGAAAACCTCCCAGCTCTCCGCCAACCCTATTATTCTATGTTCTAAGTTCTATGTTTACCCACAAGGGTTGACCAATGTAGATCTCACTCACCAAAGTCTACCCACCATTTGTTGCCCTTTGCACCTGGAATTTATTTTCACAGATGCAACAAAGTCATTTTTTTTTCTTTTTTGATCCAAATACAGGCAATCCTCAACTTACAACAGTTCATTTAGTGACCGTTCAAAGGTACAGCGGCACTGGAAAAAGTGACTTGTGACCGTTTTTCACAGTTACGACCTTTGCAGCAGCAGCCCGGTCATGTGATGAAAATTCAGAGGCTTGGCAACTGGTTCATACTACTACTACTACTACTACTACTACTACTACTACTACTACTACTACTACTACTACTACTACTACTACTAATAATAATAATAATAATAATAATAATAATAATAATAATAATAATAATAATAAAGTTGGAAGGGACCTTGGAGGTCATCGAGTCCAACCCCCTGCTCAGGCAGGTAACCCTATACCATTTCGGACAAATGGCTGTCCAGTCTCTTCTTAAAAACTTCCAGTGTTGGAGCATTCACCGCTTCTGGAGGCAGGTTGTTATGACGATTGCTGTGTCCCAGAATTATGTCCCAGAATTATGTGATCCCCTTTTGCGACCTTCCTGACAAGCAAAGTCAATGGGGAAGCCACGTTCACTTAACAACTAGGTTACTAACTTAGATGTCAACGCTGCTAACATTGGATGTTCTTTGCTTTGGCAATATATAAAGAGGCAGCCGCTCTTTGTATTATAAGCTGTGTGGTATTTTTAGAGTTACATTAGATGATGCTGGGAGGGGAGGAGAAAGAATGTGTGTGGGGATTAGTTAAGATAAGAAACCAGGGGGCTACAGAAGGAAGGGAAACTTTGCCCTTCAAACTAATTGGAGAACGTGATTTATGACTGCAAATAAGAGGAGGGATATAGGCTGGAATATTATGTGCTCAGGGGAGGGGAATTCAGATCTTGGCATCCTCCATGCTGTGCCGACACTTTGTTACACTGCAGTGATTCACTTCACAACTGCGGTCATAAAATGGGGTCATAAAACTCACTTAACATCTCACTTAACAACATAAATGTTGGGCTCCGTTGCGGTCGTAAGTTGAGGACTAGCTGTATATCTCGTAGGATGCCTTCATTACAGCAACAGCAAAAAGGTAAAGATAAAAGATTCCCTGTCAGTCATGTCCAATTCGAGGGCGCGATGCTCATCTCCCTTTTTTTGGCAGAGGGAGCCAGAGTTGTCCGAAGACAATTTCCGTGGTCATGTGGCCAGCATGGATATACACCAAAGGCACAAGGAACGCGGTTACCTTCCCACCAAAGTGGTACCTATTGATCTACTTGCCTTTGCATGCTTTTGAACTGCTAGGTGGGCAGGAGCTGGAGCAAGGAACAGGAACTCATGCTGTCGCATGGAGCTCAGGTCTCAACCCCAAGCTGTCAGCTCTCCAGCTGACCAGTTCATCATCTTTAACCGCTGAGCCATTGCGCCCCCTACAGCAACAGTACGGAACTTCAAAGGCAGTTCAACACCATTTGTGCTTGTTCTCCTCTATAGATATCTTTCTTTTGGCTGGATGCATTTTCACTTCCTGTGTTCCCTGTCCTTCCAGCCTGCCTCTCACCCTTCCTTGCCACCCTGCACCCTCCCTTCCCATGCCATGGGAAAATTCACTTTTAAAAATGAATTTTGAAGCAGCCCCACAATTGGAATATGGCATTACATGACTCTGTAACCTTTTTCCCTTCCCGAAAACCACCCTTTATGAATAAAACATGGGTGACCTTTAAAAACTTAGCGGTTGTACTGGAGGATTGCATATTAACAAGCTTTTTGAAGACTCCGGACAGGCCTGGTACGTTTCCGTTAAGGACGGATAATAGAATGGTTCAAATAATTTATTATTTCGCTGCATAATATGAGGAAATGGAAGGAAACTTCCTCAACCGGAGACTTGCTTAGCATTAGTGTAATCAGTGCTTTCCTCAATTGCTCAAACGATATTGTGGCTTTGAAGCAAAATTCTCTCTTCAAAGACCAAACCTGGTGCTTTATTGCAAGTTTTAAATTATTGTAAGTTGCCTAGATTCACCTCCTGGCAAGAGAAAGAAAAAGAAAGAAAGAAAGAAAGAAAGAAAGAAAGAGAGAGAGAGAGACGAGAGAGAGAGGAGAGAGATGGAGAGAGAGAGAGAGAGAGAGAGAAAGAAAAAGAAAGAAAGAAAGATGAAAGATAGAAAGAAGAAAGAAAGAAAAGAAAAGAAAGAAAGAAAGAAAGAAAGAAAGAAAGAAAGAAAGAAAGAAAGAAAGAAAGAAAGAAAGAAAGAAAGAAAGAAAGAAAGAAAGAAAGAAAGAAAGAAAGAAAGAAAGAAAGAAAGATGTTCAGTTCTCTTTAAGGACTGTAGATTTTGATGGATGACAGAAAAAGTGAATTTTCTCCATCAAAGAACACCAGAACCTATCAGCCCGGACAGTGCCCTTGTAGCTCAGACAGAGACACTGACATACTTGAAAGCAACCCATGTTTGAAAGCCTCCTTAGAACAAGAAAAAATTATGGGATAATCAGGGCGGTCCAGAGCTGAGCACTAGCTAGCAAACTCCATTAAAAATGTCCACTCACACAAAAGGATCAGAGTTAGTATTGCTCATTTCATCATCACTAATGCGTTGCGTTTCTTTCTCCTTCCTGGCTGAGCACACCAACGTGCTCTGACATCACAGCAGCTTTCACAGCTGACAACGGATGGCGTGAAGCAGAGACATGACAGAAAGAAATGTGGCCAGGATGGTCCAGAACTGCAGAAGGCAAAGAAACAGAGGAGGGGGGGGGGACTAAGGAATGGAGGTGTGAGAAACAGAGTCTGTGTCTCTTCTGGGGGAATTTTTAGGGGTGTGTAGATTACAGCAAATCTTGGTCATTTCGCAATATGTGTTAGACAGTATTCCAATATCCCTAACGTTTTGTACGTTTGGTGAGCGTTTCTGCTTGCAACGTCTTGTAACCTGTGGAGACTGTGTATGCAGTTTTCCATAACTTGTGACATCTGTCCAAGGATTTTTCTAAAGAAATGTCAATCATCCTGCTTTCACTTTTTGTTTAATAATTTTTCTGATCCAGGTATTCAGAATGTTATCATTACTGTACTTCTTAATGAAATGTACATTCTTTCTTCCTCAGTAGAAACAATACTAAAGAAGGGAGGTGCCTTCCTTCCTTCCTTCCTTCCTTCCTTCCTTCCTTCCTTCCTTCCTTCCTTCCTTCCTTCCTTCCTTCCTTCCTTTCTTCCTTTCTCTCTCTCTCTCTCGCCAGCAGGTGAATCTAGGCCACTTACATAATTAAAAACCAATAAAACCACTAAAACATTAAATAATAACATTAAATTAATTTAATTTAAATTCGTTTAAGTTTCAGTAGTGTACTTTCTTTTTTTTAATCTCTCTTTTCCCCCCTAATATAATACTATTTTGGAGTAATGTATATATTGTCAGGATGAAGAAGAAAAGCAAAATAAAATCTCTCTCTCTCTCTCTCTTCCCCCACCCTCAGGTTTCTGATCAAGAAAAGACAATTGCTAGAAGGCATTTTTAGAATTTTGAAGGCTCCTGGAAGCAAAAAAAAAAAGCAACATTCATTTCCAGCAGAAAATGAGGACAAATTTCTTTGACACCTCTAATGGAATTGATAGGAATTTAAACCATGCAAAACGGAAATTATTTTCCTCAAATAATTAGCCACGGTGAAGGTTTTCGATGGGGAAAAGTGGCATTTTCCCCTCTAGTGTCCGTGATTTATATCCAGAGATGCCCCGCAAAATTCAATAGGCACCAATAATCTTTTGATACGGAAGGAGATCAAACTGCCTTCTGGTTTCAAATTTCAAAGCATAGATTATATTAATCCTCACCTTCTTCTGCCACGTATTATATCGCTGTGACTTTCCCCCACTCAAACAAGGGGTGCTATTTAGCTCTTAACTTAGCTTCAAAACACAAGAGCAGGCTCCAGAAAGGTCAAACGAGAAAAGATCACCTTTTGTGCTGTTATTGAGACTTTGCCTGCATTTCTGATGTTCTCTTTGGATCTCAGCAGGACGTTTTCCATCTACATTTAAGTGGCTTAAAAAAAAAAACAACCCCGAATATACTTCTTTTAGGTATCAGGAGCTGTGGTTAGTAATCTGGAAACGAAGATGGCTGTTTAGAAGGCTCCTTGAGAGCATTTGAACTCTGACGTGACCTCCCCATCACAAGACCCCTCACAAGACCCTCACCTGTCGTGACCCACACCTGGCTCATCACAAGACCCATTACAGGACCCCTCGCAAGACCCTCACCTGACGTGACCCACACCTGGCTCATCACAAGACCCATTACAGGACCCCTCGCAAGACCCTCACCTGACGTGACCCACACCTGACTCATCACAAGACCCATTACAGGACCCCTCGCAAGACCCTCACCTGACGTGACCCACACCTGGCTCATCACAAGACCCATTACAGGACCCCTCGCAAGACCCTCACCTGACGTGACCCACATCTGACTCATCACAAGACCCATTACAGGACCCCTCGCAAGACCCTCACCTGACGTGACCCACACCTGGCTCATACCACGACCCATTACAGGGACCCCTCGCAAGACTACCTGACGTGACCCACACCTGACTCATACAAGACCCATTACAGGACCCCTCGCAAGACCCTCACCTGACGTGACCCACACCTGGCTCATCACAAGACCCATTACAGGACCCCTCGCAAGACCCTCACCTGACGTGACCTACATCTGACTCATCACAAGACCCATTACAGGACCCCTCGCAAGGCCCTCACCTGACGTGACCCACACCTGACTCATCACAAGACCCATTACAGGACCCCTCGCACCCACATCTTACTCATCCACAAAGGCAAACCCAAAAAAAACAATTTACAGGACCCCTCGCAAGACCCTTCACCTGACTGACCTACATCTGACTCATCACAAACCCTTACAGGACCCCTCGCAAGACCCTCACCTGACGTGACCTACATCTGACTCATCACAAGACCCATTACAGGACCCCTCGCAAGACCCTCACCTGACGTGACCCACACCTGACTCATCACAAGACCCATTACAGGACCCCTCGCAAGACCCTCACCTGACGTGACCTACATCTGACCCATCCCAAGACCCTCACCTGATGTGATCCTCCCATCACAAGACCTACTGACCATACAAAGCCCTTAGAAGCAGAAGAAACCAACACTGACATTCCCTCAACTCCAAGGAAGATGTTACCTGGCCTGGTAACAAACATTCAGAAACCAACCCACAAGCTTGGAGGAGGAACCTCCACCCTCATTTGGACTCTGCCCTATAACATTCCAGAGATATTTAAGGAAAAGCCTTAAAAATGCTTGACAAGGTACAGGGTTTTCCTAGATCCACAGGGAAAAAAAAAAAAGAGTGAAGGCTGATTTCTCCTTTGTGCGGTAAGGGAGGGAGGGATGTGCACAAGTGTTCCTCAGGGCCAGCCTGATGGGTTTTCTCCAATGTGCCATTAAGGTGCTTCAGAGCATCTGTGTTGCTGCCATATGAACTAGATGGGAACACAAGGTAATCAATTTCACTTGAGAGCACTAATTTATCACCTTGCCATCTTTTATTGCAAGCTGGAGCATCTCTCTCCTCTCTCTTTTTCTCTCCCCTTAAATGCAAAATAAGAAAGAAAAAAAAATTGAAGACTTCCTCTGTCTTCCCCTTGAAACTCCAGAAGAACTAAAGGCACCCATACATGTGAAAGGAAAGGAGAGGGAGTTTCATTCATTTAGTCATTCATTCCATCACTTTAATATATTTTAATCTATAACCCCCTAAAAAATCTCTCACATATGATGCTGAGGAGGCCCTAGGTTGCCAGAAAGTATATTATATTTCAGTTCACATATTATTCAATGAAAAACACAGTTTGATCCTGTATGAATGCATGGGGGGGGGGGAGAAGATTTGAAGATCTGAAGGAAGTCCTTAAAATTTTTAAAAGAGCCCTGTGGATCTACTATCAATAGTTTGCACGTTCATGTTTCCTTGTGGTTCAGTACAGCAACTTAATGAAGTCAGTTCTCAAATTCTCCTTCAAATCTCTAATTGAGGGACACCATAGAACATAGAATAATAGTGTTGTAAGGAACTTTGAAGGTCTTCTAATCCAACCCCCTGGTCAAGCAGGAGACCCTATATCATTTCAGACAAATGGTTGTCCACTCTCCTTTTGAAAGCCTCTAGTGATGGAGCACCCACAACTTCTTGAAAGCAAGCTATTCCATTGGTTGATTGCTCCCACCGTTAAGAAGTTTTTCCTTAATTCCAGGTGGCTTCTCTCCTTGATGAGTTTCCATCCATTGTTTCTTGTCTTGCCTTCTGGTGCTTTAGAAAATAAGTTGACCCCCTCATCTTTGTAGGAGCCCCTGGATTCAGTATTCCAAGTGTGGCCATACTAAGGATATAGACAGAGGATAGTTGAAATTGGATCTAGGTTTCCATTTTCATGGATATTCAGAATCCTTCATGAAATGAGAAGATGACCAGATATCAGAAGATGGCCTGAATATATTCAAGACCATTGCTTTTTCAAAGTACTGGGTCACACTGTGAGGGTAAGGAGGGGGGAATCTCTTTTCAGATCATCCAATAAATGTATGTATGGTGCCAAGTTCAGAAATTGCTATTCCAGTACATCTGAAGGCTACCAGACCATCTCAGGCCAGACTAATTGTCACATCAATATCCCCAACTCTGTCTCTCTCTCTCACCTCTTTCTCTTTCTCCAGCTGTTCCTAACAAAGGTAATATGATATTCTACTTCCCTGCTATGGAAGTGATTGAAAAGTAATCCTGGAAACTCTGTCAAATTATACAGGGATTCAAAGCTGGAGGTTTAAAAGTAAAGCTTTCCAAATTCTCCCTGAAGGGATGAATCTATTGTATAAGGACAAAAGAAAATGACATATCAATTGATAATTTGTTTTTCCTAACTAATTCTTGGGTTAAGGATTATAGATCATGTAAGCATGTTAGGATTAAAAACAAACTTCAGTTGCATCCAGTGAATTTGTTCAGCCACAAGGCATGGAAACATTTTCTAGTAGACTTTTTAGAATAGAATAGAATAGAATAGAATAGAATAGAATAGAATAGAATAGAATAGAATAGAATAGAATAGAATAGAATAGAATAGAATAGAATAGAATAGAATAGAATCTTGGACGTTTTCTAGTCCATCTCCCTGCTCAATATCATTCCAGACAAGTGGTTGTCCAGTCTCTTCTTAAAAGCCTCCAATGATGGAGCACCCACAACTTCTGGAGGCAAGCCGTTCTATTGGTTAATTTTCTCACTGTGAAATGATGGAAAATAGTCCACTCTTCAGTGGATCATAATTTCAGACCCATCATCCACCAGGCTTTGTCCCCAAAACAAACAAGCAAGCAGAAAGTCCCCAGGATTAAAACATCACATTCCGAAATTTAAAAATCACCCAGCTTTTGTCCTTCTTCTCTGATATTTGAATTGTTAGCATTCCGCTTGCTTTTTCATCCTAATTATAGAGAGCTTTGTGTTCTTTCATTTTTTTTTCTCCTGGAAAACCCACCAACCCACCGAAAAGATCTATTTTGAAAATCGGTAGCAATGTTTGTGGATCTGTGCCCTTATGCAAAAAAGAAGAAATTAAAGAAAGAAAGAAAGAAAGAAAGAAAGAAAGAAAGAAAGAAAGAAAGAAAGAAAGAAAGAAAGAAAGAAAGAAAGAAAGAAAATCTTGTGTTATTCCCAGAATTTCTCCCCAGACCCTAATTTCCTAAGCAAAGCACATTACAGATCTGATGCTTTTCCACAGCCTAGTAACACATCAATAAACTAAAGATTATTGTGCTTTGTCAGGTTTTATTTTGTAACATTATGGGAAATTCTCGGCTGCTCTGGATGAGTGCATAAACTCTTACTGCTTGACAATTAACAGAGCTAGTAATAGAAAATGCAATGTAATTTACCTTCGTACAAGGGATTTCAGTTAACAAAAATTAAACTATTGAACTCGTTTGTTGCAGAAGGACAGTGTCTCATTATGTCTGCTGGTTGCTGTTGGGACTGTTAAGTCTTTCTTTCGGCTCTCTCTTTAAAACAAAACAAACAAGAAATAAGAAGGAAAAAATTCATAGGGAGGAGAACTGTGCTGCCTTGGATGGATTTATTGTGAAAGGTTTTTTTTTTTTTTGGTTTTTTTTTACTCCTTTGATATGTGCTTGCTTTAGAACTGGATAAAATGCTTTTTGCTAAATAGCTATATTTTATTTTCCTACTGTGATAAAGAGAGGGAGTTCAGGCAGATAAATTATACTGAAGGGGAATTTCTTTGTATGCTGCACAATTTCATCGCTGGAGGAAGAAAAGTCCGTTTTGTGCTTAGCGAGAGCAAATGCTGACGGTTTTCTCCCTCTTTCTCCCTTTAATGTCTGCAGTTTATTTCATCAGGTCCGTGTTTGCAGCTATCATGTTCTCCGATGGTTACAAGACTCGGGTTCTAAGACAGTGGAGAGCTACATAGCAATTTTGGCTGCCATATTTATTCACAGGTCTGCTCTGTTCCTGCCTAAGGCAGGACGCAGAACCTTTAGTTCTAATACAAACACATGGAAGATAATATTTGTAGCTCAGGGTTGAAATGAAGGGTCCTTGGTGTTCTCTGAGCTTAGTGGTTTTCTTGCAGATGTTTCATTACCCAGACTAGGTAACATCGTCAGTGCTAGTAAGGAGTAGGGCTTGCTCTCAGTTTATATCCTCACGGCTTGCCCCGTCAGTGTTGGTAGGAGTAATTTCTTCTAGTGGTCGCTTAGCCATAAGCAATAGCTACATATTGTGCAAAAGAGACAATCAACAAGCCAAAAAGGGAACAAAAATACCCTCCTCCAGCCGCAATACCCAGATGAGTATAGATTAACTCAAAGGTTAACATCAGCTTTGTGTTGACCAACGATCAAGAAGCCAAAAAGGGAACAAAAAGACCCAAACATCTCCCCACCAGCAGTCAACATCCAGATGAGCATAAATTAACACCAAAATAACCATCAGAAGTAAACAATATCCCCAATCATGGAACTGCCAAACAAGCTAATAGTAAACAATCCAACCAAAGAACTTCAGACCATTAACCACTGACCAATAATCAGAATAACATAATAATGGAGTTGGAAGGGACCTTGAAGGTCTTCTAGTCCAACTCCTTGCCCAAGCAGTAGACCCCATACATTCCAGACCAGTTGCTGCTGTCCAGCCTCTCCTTAAAAACCTCCAGTGATGGAGCATTCACAATCAAGTAAACAATACTCCAATCATGGAACTGCCAAACAAGTTAACAGTAAACAGCCCAACCAAAGAACCTCAGACCATTAACCTCAGACCAATAATCAGAATAACAGAATTGGAAGGGACCTTGGAGGTCTTCTAATCCAACCCCCTGCTCAAGCAGGAGATCCTTTACCATTCCAAACAAGTGGCTGTCCAGCCTCTTCTTAAAAACCTCCAGTGATGGAGGACCCACAAACAATCAAGTAAACAATGCCTCAATCATGGAACTGCCAAACAAGCCAACAGTAAACAGTCCAACGAAAGAGGCTCTAAGACCAAGCCCACCAACAGTGACAGGGCAGCCACTGGAATATAAACTTGAGAGCAAACCCCACTCCTTACCAGCACTGATGATGTTACCCAGTTTGGGTAATGATCTGTCTGCAAGAAAACAACCAAGCTCAGAGAGCACTAAGGACCCCTCATGAAGACACAGATGAATAGAGCTGCTTGTTCCTATGAGCCATGCAAGGGCAGGTCCATAATGACCTTCCCATGAGCCTCCATATGAGTTTTCTTTGGCCTGATTGTCTGGTTGCCCATTTATTTCTCTTTCTTGGGCTCATCTTCATGATGGCATGGAAAACTCAGTGATCCCTCTTTGACTAGATGACCACTGACTTAGTTTGTACTAAAAGGAGGACAAACGAACTTTTAGGAGTTGTGGTGGGGCAGTGGTTAGAATGCAGTATTGCAGGCTAACTCACTGCCAGGAGTTCGATCCTGACCGGCTCAAAGTTGACTCAGCCTTCCATCCTTCCAAGGTTAGTAAAATGAGGACCCAGATTGTTGGGGGGCAAGATGCTGACTCTGTAAACCGCTTAGAGAGGGCTGTAAAGCACTGTGAAGCAGTATACAAGTCTAAGTGCTATTGCTATTGCACTGTTAAGCTGGATTCCTTGCAATTGGTTTTTTTCCTTACTTCAATACTCTACAGACCTTGTCGTCCTTGTGAGCTACCACTACTAGGTTACAAAAAGGACAGGATTTGCAGCATATTGGAGTAGAGAAAAGAAGAATTGCAAGGAGTCCATCAATGTTCCTGAGATGCACAACACTTTCCCATTTCCAGTCTTTGAGTAATCCCTCTCCACCCCCCAATTTCCCCCTCCATCTAAATGTGCCTTTTATGCCTTGTTTCCATTTTCCAGCTGTCACACGTTGAGTTGCTGTGGCCCACTTAGGTTCCTGTTTGGCTGCCAAGTGTTTAAACAGTGTCTCTGATAGCATCTCCATCACAACTTCCCCAAGACAGAAAATGATGGATGGTCAGGACTGGCGAGCTGGGGTTACAAAAGTCCCTGCTTGCCTCTTTGCATATACAAATAAAACAAAGTGGTGTTTAAGATGAGAGCATTAGGTCCAAAGTGGTGAAAAGCTTTCCCCTTCTCAGAGAAAGCAGCGCAAAAGCCTGTTTGAGATGTGTTGAAATCTTTCACTTGACCCTTACCTAACCTTTGGTCGAAAAGGTACGAAGTAGGACACAGCTAATCCTAGCAAGCAGGGTTTTAAGCAAACAGATGGAGAGCTTCCTGCCCTGTCTTGCTCTGCCTACTTTAAGTTTACACACAGGCACTTGCATGCTTTAAGACATCGGTTATGAAATAATTTCCCCCAGACAAAGGTCAAAAGAGTAAAAAGCTGTTGAAAATGTTCTCGTTGCTCTGTGAGCGGACAATTTCCTCAATGGCGGCGTATAGTTCTGTTTACCTTGAGTCATTCAGATATTTTGTTTATTCCTTTTATTTAGTTCTGTCAGGAGGTCTTTTAAATCAGGAACTTAAAAGAAGAATTTCAGAGAAGCTGTCCTGGAAACAGAATGGTCTTTTTGCACTTCCTGAGTTGTCTGGTGGTGTGAATGTCTTGGTTTTTCATTATACACTCATTTTGCTAACGATTCACAGTCTTCCTGGCTTCCCCAGGTTATAATAAATGCCTTCCCAATGTAATAACTATATATACCATACATACATATACATACATATACATGTAACTAGCTATATATGTATATATGTGTATATGTATATGTGTAAATATATACGTATATATGTGTGTGTGTGTGTGTTATAATTTGAAAGCAGGCTGCCAAATCAAAAGTCAGATGCCAAAATGGAAAAATTGATTGGCAAATAAAATAAATCAGTTTTCAAAAAAAAATATTAGCCACCTCCAAATTTTAGGCAACAACTAGAGCAATGGAAAAATTTGAAAAAAAAAAAAAGGGGGGGGGGTTGAAAAGGTAATACAATCTGACAGCAAAACATTTGCAGAACACATGAGAGATTTAAAAGAAAAAGGGATGACAATTTCTAAGAAAATTTCAACAGAATTAGGCAATTTTGAAGAACTCAACATTATTTTACGGTTCAGCTGAAAACTCCAAGGCAACTGAATCTCTGAAAAGGCAGATGAAATGCTGGAATTTTGGAGGAAAAACAAAAATATGGGATGACCAAATAAAGCACAATTAAATGACCACATGAGTGTCTGATATAGAAAAAGAAGCAAAAACTAAACACGTGGAAAAATATTGTCTTAACAGCAGAAACTGTGAATGAGCAAACTTAAAAAAAAGAAAAGAAAATTGGAGTGAAACAATGAGCTTCAAGATTTTGGCTTGAACACCTACCTACCCATTTTACCTTCTAATCTTGCAAATCATTTTCATCCAATATTGCAGCAAGGATCAATAGATGATTGGCTCACTTCAAACCGAATGCTTCCGATCATAATAGACAAGACAAACAAAAAATCCCAATACCCGCAATTGTTGTCTAAACTTTTGTCTGCCTACAACATTCAAGCTGTTAACAAGAATAATTGTTTTCTTCTGGGTCTAATGGAAAGAGAACTGGGAAAAAAAAATTGGGAACTCTGATTTTATATATGGTGATGGCGGCAAGATTGCTCTATGCACAAAAGTGGAAGGAGGCCTCGATTCCTACCGTGGACGAAGGGTTACCAAAGCTGATGGGATTAGCAGAGACGGACAAACTGACTGTGCTGATAAAAGAAAAGAACATAAGTCCTTTTGTTTCTACTTGGAAACCGCTTCTGGACTTCGTGCTTGAGGTGGAAAAAAGTGATATCATGATTTTGGGTTTTACCGATGAGACTGATTTGCCGATACAGAAATGGCTACTACTATAGAAATGTAAAAAGTTGAGATTTGATTTCAATGTCTGATTTTACTGCAACAGAGAGAGTCGGAATGCCTTTCTTCCCCTCCCTTTCTTCACACCTTTTTTGTTTTCCCTTTTTCTACTGTTGTCCCCTACTATTTGCTTTTGTATTTTCACATTTTATGTTATAAAATAGTTATAAAATAATAAAAAAATAGTTGGCAGGAATATTTGCAAACATCCCAAATTCATTATCCCCAGTAAAGCAAAAAGGGATCTTAAAAAAAAAAAAAAATCAGGTACAAAAGACCAAACTTTGATTGATAAAACAAAGAAAGCACTTAGTTCACTACCCATAGCTGGATTCAAAAATTTTGGATTTCTTTTTAGAATTAATAAGCCTAATTATTAATTTATTAAGCCTTCAAATAAGACAATAAAAATGGCAAATAGAGAACATCTTGCATAAGTCCAAATCAGAAAAGACATTTTTCAAGGAGATTCTTTTCTCTATTCCCTTTTAATATGACTCTGATTCCAGCTGATTATTTTGAATAAAATGTCATCGGGCTATGAATTATTTAAGCAATGGAAAAAAATATTTCATATATGCTGTGCATGGATGATTTGAAGCTGTAAGAAATTTAGTCACTGTAACTACAATTCAAATCTTTAGTGATGAATTCATCAACATGGAATTTGGCTTGGAAAAGTATACAATGCTGGGAACTTTTATCAAAATTAGTGCTTAGATGAAATATGAAAGTATTGACAATGGAAGAATGTTATATGATTTTTTGGCTGTTTCAGAAGCAAATGATATTTTGCACACCTAAGTTGAAAAGAAAACCAAATATATCAAATGAGTTAGAAAAATTTTAAAATCACAGTTGAACGATAGTAATATGGTCAACGCCATTAATACTTGCTTTTAAACTAAGCTTTTAATATACTGCATAGTGGTGTTATTTGACTGGATAAAAACTGGAATAGATGCTTTCGACCACAAGTCTCAAAAATCTAGCACAATATATTTTCCTCTCCACCTGAAAAGCGTTGTATTTACCACAAACAAAGGGTAGTTGTGGAGCGACATTTCAGCAATCAAAATAAGGATTGAATGAATCCTAAATTATCAGGACATTACCTAAGTTGCTTGCAATTTCAATTGTCCTTCAAAAATAATTGCTATTTAAGAAAGCCATCTTAATTTTTTCACCATGTAAATTCTAAAGACATTTGGCAAGCAGGAATTGTGTGATAGAGATTGTGGTTTTGCAAGAGAAGATTTTCAACAAGTGAAATCACCATCATTACTAAATAAGGAGAGCCTTTTGTGCTTGGAGCCCATTGCCAACAGAAACTCTTGCCCAAAGCTCTATGCTGGAAACCCAACTTTT
The DNA here is from genome assembly GCA_023970755.1 of Azemiops feae. Lineage (NCBI taxonomy): Eukaryota > Metazoa > Chordata > Lepidosauria > Squamata > Viperidae > Azemiops > Azemiops feae. The sequence goes on along the minus strand of JALGBA010004004.1, from coordinate 259,655 downwards.
GTTGTGATTAGTTGCGAAGTCGTGTCCGACCCATCGCGACCCCATGGACAACGTTCTTCCAGGCCTTCCTGTCCTCTACCATCTTCTGGAGACCATTTAAGCTCAGGCCTACTGCTTCAGTGACTCCATCCAGCCACCTCCTTCTCTGTCATCCCCTTCTTCTACTACCCTCCATCATTCCCAGCATTAGGCTCTTCTCCAGTGAGTCCTTCCTTCTCATTAGGTGGCCAAAGTATTTGAGTTTCAACTTCAGGATCTGGCCTTCTAAAGAGCAGAAACTCAACTTAGTTTCGCTCAAATGTTATTTCCCCCCCCCCTATATTATTATTATTCCCAGCCTAATGCTGGGAAAGATTGAGGGCAATAGAAGAAGGGGACGACAGAGAATGAGGTGCATTATTCATCCAACTTCTAGAATGCAGTTTATTTGGGAAAATTACACTTATTTCTTTTTTTTAAAAAACCCAGCAAGTTTCTGTTGGGGTGGGCAACCCTAACACCTTTAATGTTGTTGTTGTTATTGTTATTCTGAGCATAATCCAGGCAAAGATCACAGTGTTCCGGGTCATTTGTTGACTGACAATTTTGACCAATGCCAACATGCCTCCTTTGCCCTCAAAATCAATGTACAAGAGTAGCCTACAAATCTCATGTCCCAGAGGGCACATTAAGAAGGCTAAACTCCAAAAATGAGAGGTAGGATAGAATTTAAGGGGTAAAATCTGCAAAGAGATAAGGCACCAAGTTTTCCTGATAAAATTGTACCCAAATGCAAAACTGGGTCCATACTTTGTCTCACACACATATTGTGTACGCTGAAGGCCCCTGAAAAGACGCTAGTATGTCACTTATTGTCCCAGGACTATCCAATTTGTATCCCTGGTGTACAGCACATTAAATAACAAATTTGCCAACACTGGAGTAGCCAAAATTAATTCCAGAGTCATGAAATAAACTCTTAATCTTTCACTGAATAAGGGTAAGTCTAGAAGGATGGTTACTGCAGACTAAAAGACCATCATATTTAGTTTTTAAGAAGAGACTGGACAGCCATTTGTCTGAAATGGTATAGGGGGTTGGACTCGATGACCTCCAAGGTCCCTCCCAACTTTATTATTATTATTATTATTATTATTATTATTATTATTATTATTATTATTATTATTATTATTATTATTATTATTATTATTATTATTATTATTATTATTATTATTATTTTATGTAGCGTTTTTTTTTGTTTTTTCTGCACTCACCTTAACTGTATATTAATGTCAGTGTTTCCTTCTTAACATTTGGAACTGGCCACATGCTTCTTAGATTAGTGGACAATAAAATAAAAAAGGAAAACTAACACCATGGAGGGGAGGGAAAACCTCTCCGAGCATTTTATCTATCGAATCCCATTCAATTAACACTTAAATCATATTGTCTTTTCTTTAGTTGGTTGGTTCCTGAAACTAGTGCTGATCAAAGAGCATTCTCCTGGTTTGTTTGTTTGTTTCCATGCTTCTTATTCCATTAGATGAAATGGAAATTTATTTTAAAGCAGAAGTGAATTTCTGCAAAAATCTCCTGGCTGGTGAGGAGGACTTTATTCAGGTTTGAGGTGGCTAAGAAAGGAATATTAAGATCTTATCTTTCCTTCCATGGTCAACTTTCCAGCAGTGTGGAAGGGAAGATAAGATTTTCCTCGGTTTCATTAACTCTTCCCATGGACTTTGGTCAAATTGGGAAGTACGTGCATCAGAGAGAGGAGCACATCAACAAATTCCAACATCTGTTCTTTCCAAGAAGAAAACCGGCTCAAAAACTCTACTGAGCGGAATTTGAAAGAATTTCTCAATCTGCTCAAGAAGAAGCAGAAAAAGCTTATTTTGCAAGGCAAAAGAGACATAACAAGAAAGGTTTCAGCCAAGTATTATTTTTTAAAAAAAGAATATACACATCTATTTGCCATTAAAGATTATCTTCTTTGCGTGAGTCATTTGTTCCAACATTCCAAGGTCAGTGTCCTTCACTGCAATCTTATCACGATTCTGTTATGTTATACCATGAAAAAAAGGAGGAAAAAAAGAGACAGACATTTTGCTCAGACAAGGGTAGGAAACGCTTATCTCCAGGAAAAAAAAGTCAGCATGAAAGATTCATTTGCCAAAGAAAGTTACCTAAAACAGCAAAATAGGAATTCTCCCATTAATTAAAATGCATTTCCCTGACCTCCGTACCATGGTTCTGATGAAAACGTGAATGTTGATATTTCAAAATAGGATTTTGGACCAACATTGATTGACTTGATGCCAAAGGATACAACAAAGTGTTTAAAAATATACATAGACTAGCTGGGAGATTTATATTGCAAAATCTGGCCCTGAATTTGAGAAACTAACTGTTTAAAGGCACAAAACTCTTTCGTAGCAATGCTTCAGATTTAGATTAAAATGTGAGGGTGGTGAGGGAGAAAATAAACATGAGCAAACAGAAACCACCCTTGCTTCTGTTGGGTTAGGATGGCCAATCTTAGCATTGTTTTTAAGGTGCTAGTTCAAGTGTCATCATACAATGGATTAAGACAGGGCTTTTCAACCAGTGGTACGGGTACCACCTGTGGTATGTTGGCACCTGGCAGGTGGTACGCGACCATCCTAGAAAAGTGGTAGCAGGGGAGGGGAATGAGCTGAACCGGTGGCAGCACCACACAAGCCTCAGCAAGAGATGGCTGGAGCTGCAGGGCTGTCAGGGCTCAGTGGAAGCACCAGGATCAGCGCCAGGCTCCAGCTGGAGCTCGGTGCTGATCCTGGCACTTCTGCTGAGCCCTGAAGAAGCGCCGATCTGCTGGAATGTTGCAGCATCTCCAGGGTCTTGTGATTTATATTCAGATGCTTGGCAACTGATTCATATTTATGATGGTCACAGTGTCCCAGGGTCATGTGAAGTGACCAAAACCTGCTGCAATCACCCAGCAGACGGGGGGAATAAAAACCAAACACCCCCCACCCCACCCCCGCTGCCAATCCTCAACAGAAATGCTCACAACAATGAAAACCTCGGACAGGAGGAAGAGCACCGCCGGGTGGGCAGGCAGGTGTCTTTCTCGGCTGTGGCTTGGGGGGCACTTTTTTCAGTGCCATTGTAACTTCGAACAGTCACTAAGCGAACTGTTGTAAGTCGAGGACTACCTGTACTTTATTATTTTTTTCCTTTTTTTGGGGGGGTCATTAAGTTTTTGATACCTTGCTAGGCGACTGGCGGTACTCGGATGTTGCCATATCCTAAAAGTGGTACAATGGGTGAAAAGGTTGAAAAGCCCTGGATTAAGATGTATAGAATAACAGAGTTGAAAGGGACCTTGGAGGTCTTCTAGTTCAACCCCTTCTCAAGCAGGAGACCCTGTAGCATTCTAGACAAGTGGCTGTCCAGTCTCTTCTTAACAGTTTCCGGTGATGGAGCGCCCACAACTTCTGAAGGCAAATTATTCCATTGGTTGATTGTTCTCACTGTTAGCAAGTTTCTCCTTAATTCCAGGTTGCTTCTCTCCTTGATTAGTTTCCATCCATTGTTTCTTGTCCTGCCTTCTGGTGCTTTGGAAAATAAGTTGACCCCCCTCCTCTTTGTGGCAGTTCCTCAAGTATTCCAGCTAGTGGGGTTCAGGAGGAGGGCCTTTTCTGCTGTTGCTCCTGTCCTCTGGAACATCTTCCCCCCCCCCGATGTGAGGTTGGCCCCAACCCTCCTATCTTTTCATAAGGGCCTAAAGACATGGCTGTGCCAGTCAGCTTTGGCCCCAGTGGGGGATCAGTGCAATGGAGGTGGTTGATTGAGTAATAACAGATCCCATCTCTCCCCTAACTCCACTCCCACCCTTCCCATGTGTCTTGGGTTTTAAGGTTTGATTTTAACATTTTTGTTTCAACTAAGATGTAACTGTAAGCCGCCCAGAGTTACCCTATGGCAAGATAGGCAGCCAATAGGTTTTATATAAATAAAATAAATAAAAATACTGAAGAAGAGAATTCCAAAATTATATCTCGTACCATGAAGCTTCTTGAGGCAATGAAAAATCCCAAGATAGACCTTTTCTATGCAAAGCTCCCCTTGGTTTTATAATCTCATGCGATCAGGGTTCCAGGACTCAAACGAAGCTACTGTATATGCATAACTGCCTACATCATGGACAGATGATCTTCTACACATTTACCCAAGAAAAAGAAACAGTGGGATTGAATGGAACCATAAGTTCTTAACAATCAAGAGAGAGAGCCAGAGCACTAAATTACGGTTAGCACATTTCTCTGCTTAGAAATTAGGAGAAAAGTCATTGGGGCTCAGAGGACATGGCAGTAATGCAAAGGAGATGGCAATGACACCCATATGGGAGGCGAGCTAGAACTCCCCATGATTATGTTACCTAATTTGAGCAATGAAATGTCTGCAAGAAAACAGCCAAGCTCAGAAAGCATGAAGGAGTCCTCATTTCAGCCCTGACCTACAAATATTCTCCTTTATTGTATAGATTGGTTGTTTCATCGGCTTTTATGGGGTCGTACACCCATGAAGCCCAAGATGGGAACTAGCTATCTTGATGAGGTACTTTGCCTGCAAAAGTAGGAGTTTTGCGTCCATAAAGAAGCACTGTGATCCTGCAAACTATCTGCCCACTCTATTCCATAGTTTAGAAAAGAGGATGGGAGCTCCTTCCCAGTTTGTTTCATGCGTTCAATAAAACAAAGTGATATTTTGAGATTTGCCTAGCCCTGGTAGGTATAAACAGTGTCCTTGTAAGGACAAACCTGGTGCTACTGATACAAGAAATAGCTCTAAGGTCAAAGTCAGTCCATGGTTGCGGCCATATAAGACTTTGTTCCCATGAGTTATATGATATCTGGTGAACTTCCAGTACCATGTTGGTGGCCTCCAAGTCCAACAGGTAACAATCAAACATCTCCCTTTTCAGTAGAGAAAGACAAAAGAGTTAATTTGCCTGGACCTTTCCAAAGTCTTGTGTGTTCTCTGAACTGGAAGAAATGAAATCCAGTTGGAATAATTGGGGGTTCCATGTATTATTTTGATTTTTAAAAATAAAATAAATATGTAACAAATCACCGTGAGCACCCTGCTAACTGGGGTGGATGTTGGATGTTTTACTTCTACATCCATTATTTCAACCCTGGAGTAGCAAGCATAAAACCTGACATCTACATGATAATATCAGCTCCAATGTTCTGATTGAAACAACAGCCAGAGAGCCAAAGAAGGCACTTTCCCTTACCTATTTCTACCCTTACACAAATGCTATTTTACTATGAAGTCTTAGCTTCATTGCTCTCTGTGTACAGAACTAGATATTCCTTAACTTGCCTTCCCCCAACCAACAAGCAGGCAATAAAACACCCGGAATCCCTAAAGGGTGGTAAAATCCTGACATGATTTAAGGAGGAAGACTCTGATAAGAAGATAAAAATCTAATAAACAGAGTCTAGAGAGCCTTGGTGAGTCTCCAGGATCCGCCAGAATAAGCAAACTCCCTCCCAATGAAAACAAAAGGAGCTCTAATCTCATGGACATTCCTCTCTCCAACCATCTAAAGAAGAAAGTGAAGGCCATGACCTTGACAGACTAAAGTTATGAGTCTAGTGACAAGAAAATATTTGGCTTGGTTCAAGACATACACACAAAAATCTTTTTTTTTTAATATCTACTTTCTCTCTCTCTCTCTCTCTCTCTTTCCCCCCTCTCCCCTGTTTCCCACTCGTGTACATATACATAGAACTGGTTGAACTGGAATAGCTCATCTGCCAGTTCTTAGGCCTAATGTCTCTGTAAAATCAAGGTGTAACTCTTGAAATTAGGAAGGAATGATGCCCGACAGAAAGTCCAGCCATGAAAAGACTGCATTTAATTCATGGTGGAATTATTACAATGAGTCTCCGACATCGAAGTTTAGGTCACGATTGCACATCTGATATTCCAGGATTGCATGTGATCTTGCCAATTCCAAGATGTGTCCCCCTAAGCCAGTGATGGCGAACCTTTTAGAGACCGAGTGCCCAAACTGCAACCCAAAACCCGCTTATGCATCGTCGGGTGCCGGGTGGGTGTGGCCCATTGGGTGGGTGTGGCCAATTGGCTGGGCGTGGCTGCGGTGGTAACGGCAGACAGGGTGGGACTAAAAAGTTCAATCAATCAATTCCAACTTTGCAAGATCTTTTTTTTTTCCCACGAGAAGTTGAAATTGACTGATTGATTGAACTTTTTTTTTTTTTGCACATGGCGGCGGAGGCCTAAAGCGAAAAGGTTTTATAAAACCCAGCTGAAGGCCTAGGACTGGGGCAATGGCGCGCATGCCCACAGAGAGGGCTCTGAGTGCCGCCTCTGGCACCCGTGCCATAGGTTCGCCACCACTGCCCTAAGCTTTCCAAAAGTTCCAGGTAAATTGGAATGTATGGAATGTATGTATCTTTAATAAAGATCTGGAAGTAGTTGGATTCAGACTCAACAGATGATAATATCTGACTGATTTTTTCAGGTTTGGAAGCTAAGCAACACCGGGCCTGGTCAGCACCTGGATAGGAGATATCCAGGTAATCCAAGGCCATGAGTTAGATTCAGAAGTATAACATCAACCCATGTTGTTATTGAGTAAATTAACATTGGTATCTCTATGAAGTTACTAGGACTCAAACTTGATTGGAAGAAAATGTTACTAAATATGTTAACTTCGTTACATTAGAAACATAGAAAACCGATGGCAGAAAAAGACCTAGTGGTCCATCAAGTCTGTCCTTTGAGTTTCTTTTTGTGGTTGTTGCTTTCTTTTTAACTGATTAATTTTTATTTTTATTTATTTTAATTTTTGTTGGATGATTACTCAATCATAGCCTTTCACCAGTATGAGTCTATGAATTGGACTTCCATGGACCTTGCTATTAAATCAAATTTAATTTTTATTATGGCCCCTCGCTTGTTTATCCTGACTGGGTACCTGGTTGAGCCCACGGCCACTGGCACACCACTCAGAAGTGTAGCTCTTTATCCAAAGAATCAGAGGGCAGGACAAGAAACAATGGATGGAATCTAATCAAGGAGAGAAGCAACCTGGAGTTACGGAGGAACTTCTGAACAATGAGAACAATTAATCAGTGGAACCACTTGCCTTCAGAAATTGTGGGTGCTCCATCATTGGAGGCTTTTAAGAAGAGACTGGACAGCCTCTTGTCTGAAATGATATAGGGTCACCTGCTTGAGCAAAAGGGTGGACTAGAAGTCCTACAAGGTCCCTCCCAGCTCTTTTCTAACTCTGAATCAAACATCTTCCAAAGATCTTCCAGGCTTGTTATATTTTAAGAAGGCTGAGAACAATTGCGCAAACACCACCCAGGCTTTTTTGAGGTCATTTGCTAATAGGTGAGGATGGGTGAATCTGATCATTTCAGTTGCCCATTTCCCATTTTTTCCAGTCTAAAGCTAGTTTCCTCCATCTGCTCTTTAATTAAGTTCAGCTATTTTTTATATTTGCATGCACATTTCTTGTAATATTTTATTTTATTAACATTTTGTTTACTCTCTCTCTCTCTCTATTGTGGGTTATTATATTGCAGGGTTATTATTACCAAGGGCTAGATTGGCAAAACCTGGATCATTGGTCCATTGCTATAGCAACCAGGATGCAATCCTCATTTCCCATATCTTGGAAGGTCAAAAAAAAAAAGTCCATGTGTAAACATTTGTAAAATTATCTTCTACTGTCACGCAATTTAACTCTAAGCTTAATCATAATTCATTAAAAATTACTCCTTCCAAGTGAGGACACTTATTTAATATTAAAGTACTCAAACATGTTTTGCTTTGCCATAAAAATTCAGATCATTTAATTGGTTAATTGTGTGGTATCTGATCAATGAATACTCATGTCGAATGCCACAATACATATTTACTTTTCTAAATGTATAACTAGGAAAATTGCAAGTACATAATTTACAAATTAAGGTCTAACTCAGAGTTAACAAAATGATCAGTGAATGAATATCGAACTAGGAGATGTAGATGATTCTTTCCTATATTAATACTTCAAAATAGCTTTTGGAACGATATACATTTATACTGGATGCATAAGGGAATCTCATTAGTGTCCACTCTCTGGAAAAAGGATATAGCACTGCAGACAAAATCAATTATGGTTGGTTGACTAAATCAGGGGTCCTCAACCTTGGCAACTTTAAGACTGGTGGACTTCAACTCCCAGAATTCCTCAGCCAGTTGAAGTCCACAAGTCTTAAAGTTGCCAAGGTTGAGGACCCCTGGACTAAATAACTAACTTTTGGAAGTACACAAATTCACGATCTACGGAGGAATCAGTGAAATAATATATGTTTGATTTATCATAATACATTGGATGCCAGGAACAAACAACACAAAAGAATTAGTGCTTCTCTCATGTTCATAGAAGCTCTCAAAGCATTTGGTAACCAGATTGTTGGATCCCTACATTAATCTATATTATTATGGCTCACCGTCTAGCCAGCCAGAGGTTTATATTTGGATTTGGCATTTTTATCCATCTATCGAATCTACGGAGGTTCTCAATCAACCAGGTCACGGTTGTCCCAAACGTGCTTTTTGAAAAGGCAACTGGACTTTCTTGTTTTTTTTTTCTTTTGAAAACATTTCACTTCTCGTCCAACGAGGATGAGAGGCAAAACACATTTACAGTGCACACAGACAGCTAAACGTCTAAATGGATAGATGCAAAGTTTAGCAAACATGTATTGGAGAGGGAGTGAAACAAAACATCACAAAAGGGGGAAGTGACAGTTTGTAAGGTCTTACTTTCACTCCAAGAATGAGGTCAGGTAACTCAGGAGCCCAAGAAAACATGAAGAATTTTGGATGGGAAAAAAATATTGTAAGTTTTCATAATGTGCACTGTTTTTTTTTATGGACACTATTACATTTAACATGGATATGATATGTGGAATCTCCGAATGAAATCCAAATCACATTTCCGGCCCAGCCAAAATAAATAAACTAATTATCAAGGAATGCTTTTCTTTTATAATGGACAAGACTCTTATGTGACTAAGATTAAATGTTGTACTGTGTTCTAGGTTTCCCCCTTTCTGTGCTCACATCCTTCTAAGGGAATGTTTTCCTTATGGTATTTCAAGGGCAGACTGGTTTGAAAAGGTCCAATAGACAGAGACTTTTAGATGTCAGGTTGAAGATGTGCCAGTAATGCTAAGAAGTATTGACTTCTGTGTGTGATTAAAAAGAAAAAAAGAAAGAAAAGAAAGAAATATATTATGAGTTAACTGTAAATTCCCCCTTCTCTGCTTACCAGTTAATATGGCTAATAAACAAGAGCCATTTGGAAGAAAAATGTAGCTCTCTATAGGTGGGACAGGTGTTGTGAAGAAGAACAACTCCAAAATGTTTACACTGCAGAAAGAAAAAAAAACCTTGGAACTGTGCATTTTTGCTATAATATTTTGTCTCCCATAAAACAGAACCCAGTGCATAAGGCATATCTTATGATCACTTAGGGCAACTTACTGCCCCCCAAAATGGCCATTTAATTGGTGTATTAATTATACACATATATGTTTATAATATTTATATATAACTAATTAGAATTTATGTAATTATGATTTTGTAGAATATTAGAGAAACATTATTCATACATACAAAATAATTAGATTAACTACTTACTTAAATTAAATTAAAATTCCTTTTCATCCTGCTTCTTTTATCCTAGGATACCCATCCTTTGGGACATGTGAATCTCCAAAAGCAAGATGGTAACTATACAATGCTTGTATCAGACTTAAATGGAGATTTGAAAACGTGGCCCTTAAGGCCAGGTATGAGATCAAACAGACCAGAGAAAACAGTCCCTTAGGGTTAGGGTTCTCTCTCTCTCTCTCTCTCTCTCTCTCTCTCTCTCTCTCTATCTATCTATCTATCTATCTATCTATCTATCTATCTATCTATCTATCTATCTATCTATCTATCTATCTATCTATCTATCTATCTATCTATCTATCTAATCTATCTATCTATCTATCTATCTATCTATCTATCTATCTATCTATCTATCTATCTATCTATCTATCTCTGTCTCTGTCTCTCTGTCTGTCTCTGTCTGTCTGTCTCTCTCTCTCTCTCTCTCTGTCTCTCTCTCTGTCTCTCTCTCTGTCTCTCTCTCTCTGTCTGTCTATCTATCTATCTGTCTGTCTGTCTGTCTGTCTGTCTTTCTGTCTCTCTCTGTGTCTGTGTCTCTCTCTGTGTCTCTCTGTCTCACTCTCTCTGTCTCGCTCTCTCTGTCTCTTTCTCTCCCTATCTCTATCTCTATCTCTCCATCCATCCATTTATTTATTAAATTTGTTTGTTCCCCATCACACCATGGGCAACTAATAATGCTAAATTTCTGCCCATAGAGTCATATTCTTCAACTAATCTGCCTGCATGGACTTCAATGGGTCAATGGGTTTAAAACTTGGGGTCAACAGACTATCCTCAGGCTAGATCTGCAGCTAATGTGCTGATGTCTTCTAAGAATAATGATTGTGTGAAAAGATGTTGATGCTCAGGTCAAACTTAATGTCATGGGTATGGAAATAACAGTCCCTGTGATTAGCTGATGGGAACAACATCAGGTTTGGCCCAATATAAGATTAGTAGGTCATGCTGATGTTCTACTCTTACTTCAGTAATAGAATAATTATTTCATCTAGACTAGAGCAAAATTCTGGTCAAACTTATTAGCAGGCATTCAATTCAATAAACTGTTGGCAGAAGACCCAGTTATTTCGTGCAGGATGGAATTGTTGTTTGAACCACAGATTTAGATCATAGGGTTCTTCTGATGCTCAAAAATTCTTACAGGCAGGGATTATAATAATCCAGAAAGACTATTTGCTATGATTTGAAAAAAAAAGGCTAGAAAGGAAGACCCATCATCCCACCCAGAAGGGAGAAAAACTTGTATGTTTCTTAGGACATTGGTTGATGCCTTTAAGATAGCTAATCTAAATTTGTGGGGGAACCACTAAACATCTCAGTTCACCATACAGAGTTTAAATATTCTGGATTTATCTTAATCCCTAATTCTGTGGGTGAGTGGGCAGGCAAATGGAGGAGGTAATAATGAGAGAGATCAACTCTTTTATTTTATTTTTAAAAAACTGTAAGTCTATCACTTCCATTTTCTTTCAGTTTTCCACTTTCGTGAAGTTCATTTGACTGCATTTAAGTCGTTGTTATTAAAATCACAATAAAGTGTAGGAGGTTGGTATATGTTTTCACACACCTATACCTATTTCTTTCTACAGTTTTGACTAATGTATAGTTTTGTTTTATTCCATGGCGTATTTCATGCTGTGCATATTTCATATTGTAAATGAACAATCAAATCAGTGGAACAGCTTACCCCCAGAAATCATGGGTGCACCATCACTGGAGATCTTTAAGAAGAGACTAGACAATCATCTGTCTGAGATGGTGTAGGTTCTCCTGCTTGAGTGGGGCGGCTGGACTAGAAGACCTCCAAGGTCCCTTCCAGCTCTATTCTATAATAAAATGTGAATGCCCAATGACAGCTAAATTTCAGTTTGTGCATTAGCTTCAAAATGCAGCATTACAAATTAGAACAGGTGTCTTCTCACTCATAATGTGAGTCAAGTTAGAAAACTACAAAAGCCAAGCTGGGCAGAGATGATAGAACCTCTATTTTTCTACAGACATATATATGCACACAAATATACAGAGACATACACACACCAGGAACCAGTCTCCTTTGTTACCAAGATAAGCCAATAAGCAGAAATTTGGATTCCATTGGCAATGAAATGGTACATCTGTCATAAGCCTGAACTAATTCAAACTGAACCATGTCCCACCAATAACCTGGCTTGTTGTCTTGTCACCCAGTGACATTTGCAGCCCTATTGTGCAATGACTTAAGGGGCTGTAATGGGTTGCATGCTGCTAAATGTCATCAAATGCCATGAATCATAAACAATTCTGGCTTTTAAAACCAGAGATTAGGGATATTTATGAAGTTGAGCCTTGAGTTTTGGCTTTCCCCAGTTCTTGAAGTTCAGAATGAATGTGGGCTGTTATATTTTCTTTCCCTCCTCCCACTTCTTTTCGCTGCAGAGGGTCTGTCCCCAGGTGCCTTATTCTGAAGGGGAAAGGTTGAACTTGGTGCTAATTCATGCAGCTTAACATCTCGCTAGAAAACTTCAAAAACCTATTGGAGGACAAGATTAGGGCATTGATGGCAATGGCTAATGGACTGGTTGTTTCCATCAACTGTGAGTGGGCAAGAGATAAACTTCATAGTACAGAACATAGAATAACAGAGCTGCAAGGGACCTTGGAGGTCTTCTAGTCCAACCGCCTGCTCGAACAGGAGACCCTATACAATTTCAGACAAATGGCTCTTCTTAAAAGCCTCCAGTGATGGAGCAGCCACAACTTCTAAAGGCAAGGCATTCCACTGGTTAATTGTTCTCATTGTTAGGAAATTCCTCCTTAGTTTCTCTCCTTGTTTAGTTTCCATCCATTATTTCTCGTGTTGCCTTCTAGTCCTTTGAAAAATAGGTTGACCCCCTCTTCTTTGAGACAGCCCTTCAAATATTGAAACACTGCTATTCATGTCTCCCCTCACCCTTCTTTTCACTAGACTAGACATACCCAATTCCTGCAACTGTTCTTCATATGTTTTAGTCTCCACTCCCCTAATCATCTTTGCCACTCTTCTCTGCTCTCTTTCCAGAATATTGTGGTGTCCCAAACTGCATGCAATATTCCAAATGTGGTCTTACTAAGGCTTTATAAAGCGGTACTAATACTTCACATGATCTTGATTCTATCCCTCTATTAATGCAGCCTAGGATTGCATTGTTGGCTTTGGCTGCTGCCACAAAAAGTTCATTCATATTTAAGTGATTGTCCAGGACGCACTAGAACCTATTTCGTACACCCTTCACCCAGAGTTCAAGTTCACTTTTGGGTGCTATATTTATCCTTCCTAAAACTTCTGCAGATTTCCAATACTTTTCTTCCCTAAAATAATCTTAATAGGATGTTACAGAAAATAGAACGTACCGTACACATTGTATTTATTGTTGTGGAACACAGTGAAGTTGTACTTGATGTCCAATTGTTAAGGGACCTGAACAATTTCAACCCAGCTTCTGAGAGAATAGAGAAGGTTGACAGTTTGGCCTACAGGCCACGATATCAGAAAAACTCTGGAGGTGATTTGGAAGGAATGATTTAAACTTCTTGTAACCACACAAAAGCCTGAAAGAAGACATAGCTGCTTTAATGAGTAGCAGAATGGTGCTGCAGCCATAATATTCCCAAACATTTATTCTAAAACATTTTCATTGTATGCCCAGCCCTAAAAGCATTCTATGGGGAAAACATGTGGTCAATAATCAATAATCTAGTAATTCCCAGGCTGGATTATTATAATAATTCTGAAATTATTTGATATAACAGCTGATGGGAAAGACACTACCCCAAGTGTTAACCGAGATTCAAATTTACCACCATGACCCATATTGCCCATATAGAAATTCTTCTAATAAATTGTCCTATTACTCCAGAGAAAACTAATGCATCTACATACCCTTAAGTGGTATGGAAGCCCTACCACGTCAAACCACACTTAAATGGTTTCTCCTTGTATTTTTGACATGGTAGGGCCTCCATAAAATGGTATCTTAATGTAATCACCCCTTAGTTTCTAAGAGAAGCATAAGGTAGGAGGATCCTATCTTATGCTTTTACTAAGGTTACTAAAGCCCTATTACTAAGGCTTTAATAGTACCGCTTTATAAAGCCTTAGTAAGGCCACACCTGGAATACTGCATTCAGTTTTGGTCCCCACATCACAAAAAAGATGTTGAGGCATTGGGAAAAGTGCAGAGAAGAGCAATTAAGATGATTAAAGGCCTGGAGACTAAAATATATGAAGAACGGTTGCAGGATTTGGGTATGACCAGTCTACAGAAAAGAAGGACCCAAGGGTGGCATGATAGCAGTATTCCAGTATTTGAGGAGCTGTCACAAAGAAGATGGAGTCAAATTATTTTCCAAAGCACCAGAGGGCAGGATAAGAAACAACAGATGGAAACTAATCAAGGAAAGAAGCAACCTGGAATTAAGGAGAAACTTCCTAACAGTGAGGACAATTAACCAGTGGAACAGCTTGCCTTCAGGCGTTGTGGGTGCTCCATCACTGGAGGCTTTTAAGAAGAGACTGGACAGCCACTTGTCTGAAATGGTATAGGGTCTCCTGTTTGAACAGGGGACTGGACTAGAAGATCTCCAAGGTCCCTTCCATCTCTATTCTGATTCTGATTTTATTCCTCCTATACATACGATTCCAATACCCTTCGTCTTTCCTAAATACCTTATGTCTTAGAGCTGTCTCTCTGTCCATTGACTCCAGCTCCGTTTTTCTTTCTCATCCAACATGAATCAGGAACTTGCCCTGAGGGCTTCTTCTTTTCTTCTAAAAGGTCCCAGTTCTACTTCCCAGTCACCTCTTCCCATGCACAGCCGTGCTTACATCTCCTCTCTGCTACAGCTACTATCACTCTACTCTCTACAGACAAATGCTTGTGTTCTTAGAACATAGAATAGCAGTGTAGGAAGGGACCTTGGAGGTCTTCTAATCCAACCCCCTGCCTGTGGCAGGAAATGCTATACCCTTCCGGAATTTCTTTGGGCTTGAAGGGATGGATACAGTGGCGGGATTCAAATAGGTGAACAACCGGTTCTCTGTGTGGATGCCGCTTCCGGAAGTCCATTCTGGGCCTGGGCAACAAAAAAATTAGCTACCGGTTTTGCCGAAGTGGTGCGAACCGGCTGAATCCCACCACTGGATGGATACCCGTGATCACAGAAAGAATAATAGATAAACAGAAGAGAATAAAAGAGTTGGAAGGGATGCCAGGGTCCTCCAGTCCAACCCCCTACCTAAGCAGGACTGACAGTTTCCCACTGAGTCCTGGAGGAAGAATTGTTCCAGTGAACCCTTCCAAAGCCCATCCATGGCTACATAGCATTTTCTAGCTCTTAAAAAAATAAAATAATCGATAGGTTTCCCTGATGTCAGCATTCAGAAATCCATATAGTCCCTTCCCTGCCTCTTTACCACCCAACACTTCCTAAGCTCATATCAGAAAACCACGGAGGACGTAAGAGGAGGTTTCAGTCCACAAATCATCTACCGACTGAAGTTTTTGGCAGCAGCCAAGAGGGAAGCGGGGTGGGAGGGGGGGGGAAATAGAAAAATTTCAATTTCAGGACCATTATTATTTTCATTAATCATAGGAGACGCTGTCACCCCTGTCCTTTTTCTTTAGAGAGAGATCTATTATACGGTCCATTTAGTCTGAGCCATATTACCTCATATGTTTTCTTGGCTGACCAAATAAGACTTAAGAGATAAAACAATTTACTCTTCATTATGATCCATGTCAGTGGAACCAATCTATTAACCTACATTAACTGGATTTGTGACAATAGCTCACATACATGTTTCTACTGTTTTAAAGAAAAAGGAGGGAGGGAGAGAAAAGAGGGAGGGGGGAAGGATAAAGGAAAGGAGAGAGAGAGAGAGAGAGAGAGAGGAATTCAGAGCCCATAAAGTGCAGCTGACGTATAATTTGCCAAGCGAAGACGGCTTCATTTTCCAGTGACCATTTTCCAGGGGCCTCCACCGCTCCATGCGGTCCCTGACCTGTGAAGAATTCTAACAAATTGGCTGTATTGTGAAGCCAAAAGGTGCCATCAGCAAAGAGACGCTTGGCTGGCGCTAAAGTATGATGGGCTGGAATAAAGAGCCATGGTTTTTTTTTTTTATGAAGTTAACCCTTTGGAGGTTAAATCCAAGCAGGGGGCTGCTGAGCAGAACAGCACCCTCCCAGTGGCTTAATTGGCGGAGGAGAATTTATTCAGATGTGAAACCCAAGAGATGTGTCCCTTTGGCAAAGCGGAAAGGAGAAAAAATATATATATATTCTCCCTGCTGGCACAAAAAGGGCAGGATATTATTCTCCTGGGATTTGGTTTCCCATGCTTGATGGGTCCTAAGTGTCTCCAAGCAGGGAAGGAGGGCTATAAGAAGCCAACTTGATGATCTTGAGTATGCCATCAAAGTAACTTTTAAGTAAACAATTGATAACTGGAGAGAGAGAGACAGAGAGACAGAGAGAGAGAGAGAGAGAGAGAGGAGAGAGAGAGAGAGAGAGAGAGAGAGGGAGGGAGAGAGGGAGAGAGGGAGAGAGGAATTGAGAGGAAGGAAAGGAGACAGAGATGAGAGAGAGAGGAGAGAGAGAGAGGGAGAGAGAGAGAGGAGGAGAGAGAGGAGAGGGAGGGAGAGAGGGAGAGAGGGAGAAGGAATTGAGAGGAAGAAAGGAGACAGAGAGAGAGAGAGAGAGAGAGAGGAATTGAGAGGAAGGAAAGGAGACACACACACACACACAGAGAGAGAGAGAGAGAGAGAGAGAGAGAGAGAGAGAGAGAGAGAGAGCAAGAAACTCTGATAATATTCAAGCTTTTCACTTGTCTGAACTAGAAAACGTTGGTAGGAGATTCCATGGCATATGTTCACTTTGAATTTTAAGTTAAAAAAAAAAAAAAGGATTTCACTGGCAGCCCGTTTTTGATTAACTTTAGGAAACCATCCTGTGGGTAGAAAAGTGTAACGTGTACCAATAAAGGGGTTGCATTGTTTATTGCAAGAATTCAGCTTGGTTAGCAATTGGGAAAAGAAAATAACAGGAAAGCAACCACGAACCACGATGTACTTCTTCACACATGATGTCCTGAAGTGGCCAAGCATTTGAAGGCACATATTGGCAATTTGCAATCCACACATTGATCCTCTGGTCCTTGAATGACCAGAGCATTCACTGGACTTGTCCAGCAGTCAAAGTACCCACTGCAACAAATTAAGTGGAACTTTTATCTTCTCTGGCAGAAAAGAAAGGAATGAAGTGAGCTGATTTGCAATTCCTAGTAGAACACTTGCTTTGTTGCTGAAAAGGAGGTCTAGAGAAACAAGAACACATATTTTCTAAAAACTTTAGAGAGCCGGAGCAAATGGGAGACAGAGTTTTCGGCCTGATGTTTTCCAGTAATATTAGGTGGATTAGAAGGGGCTGCTTTTTTGTTGTTGTTGTTGTTGCAGGGAAGGGTCTCTGAGATATATATTTGCCCTAAAATATAAAAGAGGGGAAAAAGAGAGAAATTGGTGTGCATGCATGCATTGGATTGTATGTGTATTTGATTGTATTTTTGATTGTATTGATTGCATTTGAACTGAAGAAGCTTCCTTGGATGAGAAGCAAAATGTTTTCCTAAAGAAAAAAAACAAACAAGAAAGTCCAGCTGTTTTTGGGAAAAAGCATCTTTGGGACAACCATGATCTGGATGGTTGACAATCTCCTTAGACATTTGATTGTAGAATGCCTGGGAATACATTAAATGGTAAATGGAATATATATATATATATACACGTATTCTAAATTAAAAATAAGAAAAGCAGTTATGAATAAACTGGATCACTTTTCCATCTGGCAGAAAAGCCATGGTTCCCTTAAAATGTTTTTAAAATGCAATGCAGTGCATGCTTGTTTTGAAGTTCAAGAAGCCTTATATTCACCATTCAGTGTTTAAAATAGGAGCTTGTCTCATCTCTATGGTAACTCACAGTACTTAAGACCATACTCCAAGAATCTTTGAAGAAGCCTTAATAATAATGCCAAAAGTTTCCTGGGAGAACAACTTCTTGCAAAAGACTCTTGTATGAACGAGCCATAATCTCTCAAAATAAAATGGGCGAGGTTTTGCTAGTTTTCATGTAAGGCATTCAGAATGTTTTTGCAATTTGTTTTGAGGATCAAAACATCTTTTAGGATTCTATTCAATTGATATATATTGATATGCAAGGCTAAATCGGGCGAGGATGCTTCAGATCGGCCTTTTTTTTTTTTTCCCCCAGTTCCTGAAGTGATCTGTGTCTTTCTAGTGCTCCTTATAGTTGTGCAGTTCAAGAAAATGCAGGTTTGAATTACAGAAAGTCCTCAACTTACAACCATTAGCTCAAAGTTACAACCGCACTGGACAAAGTGACTTACGACTCTTTTTCGCACTTAACGACCATCGCAGCATCTCCTTGGTCGTGTGATCCAAATTTGGATACTTGGCAACTGACTCATTTATGACGGTTATGCAGTGTCCCCGGAGTCACGTGATCCCTTTTTGCGACCTTCTGACGAGCAAAGTCAACGGGGAAGCCGGATTTGCTTAACAACCGTGTTACTTAACAACTGCTGTGATTTGCTTAACAACAGTGGCAAGAAAGGTCATAAAAGAGGACAACTGTCTCGCTTAGCAGTGGAAACTTTGGGCTCAATTGTGGTTGTAAGTCAAGGAGTACCTGTATGGAGGTGACAAGATGTGGCTCCGTGCATTGTCTCTGCAAGCTTTACAACAACTTTGTAAACTATGTACTATTGCTGAAGACCAAAGACTGGGCCAGGGGTAGGCAACCTTGGCTCTTTTATGACTCGTGGACTTCAACTCCCAGAATTCCTGAGCCAGCCATGCTGAGGGGAAAGGGAGAGGTTTCCAAGCTGAGCCATGTTGGCTCAGGAATTCTGGGAGTTGAAGTCCATGAGTCATAAAAGAGCCAAGGTTGCCTACCCCTGGACTGGGCTATTTGGTTCATCATTCTGTGTCAACCAGCATGAAACTCACAAACTTGACCAGAAGTTCTGCTGTTTCTGCTAAGTACTTGGCATTTAAGGTCTGCTGCCTTGATTCAGAAGCTAGTAAAGCATCACAGAAACCAATAGCTATTAATTGCTTAATATACAAAGTTGTTCACTTTTTTAAAATAACTATCAAACGTGGAGGTCATCACCACTTCTGAGGATAGTGACACAATTTGCCATTAAGTGCGCATTATCATTTGGATGTCATCTCAGTTTGTTGAAGTTACCCATGACAGTTATGCTTTCTGCAGTCCTGTAAAGCCTATCAGTTCAATATTTCTATTTTAATCTGGCTATGTTGAATCCATAACGCCTCCAGTGATGACCTGCAATTTTTACATAAGAATTAAAGAAATAATGTTGTAATATTTGTTATAATTGCAAAGAGTTTATCCTGATAGCTAGAGACAGCTTCCTGTTAGGTTGAGTCTAATTTAGACAGGGCTATGAAAAGTTTGTTATTGCTGTAATCAGTTTAAGACTATTGTTGATAACTTTCAATATAGATATATTTGAGTTCCTCCTAGCTTGCAAGTTCACCTCTCAATAGCTGAAGCACCCTGTGGCCACTTTCATTGGGCTTAACAAGTAATCATAAATCCCTTGCTATTAAGGGACCTTCCTATTTGAAATACCAAGGTTTTCAAAGGTCATTGAGAAGTATTACTATTATTATGGTTGGCCAGACAGCCAGCCAGATGTTCATACTCAATTTAGCATTTTTGTCTATTTATTGAGTCCTTCCGAAGGACGTGAGATAGGCAGATGTTCTTCTTTAATAATATTAAAGATATTGTCACAGGGTGTAAGTTGTACCAAGTGAAACTGCCATTTGCAATTGCTCAAACTCATTCAGTTAAAGGGGAGTCCATGATCTATTTAAGGTCAGTCATTTGTTCTGCTCTCAAATTAATCCTGTGGTAAGGGAACTTTTCCTGACATAGCTTATTTATTTTTAGAATAGAATAAAGCTGGAAGGGACCTTGGAGGTCTTCTAGTCCAGTCCCCTGCTCAAGCAGGAGAACCTATACTATTTCAGATAAGTGACTGTCCAGTCTCTTCTTAAAAACCTCCAGTGATGGAGCACCCACAATTTCTAAAGGCAAGCTGTTCCACTGGTTAATTGTTCTCACTGTTAGGAAGTTTCTCCTTAATTCCAGGTTGCTTCTCTCTTTGATCAGTTTCCATCCATGATTTCTTGTCCTGCCCTCTGGAGCTTTGGAGAATAGTTTGGTCACCATAATGTAAAAAAGTGGTGTTGAGACTCTAGAAAGAGTACAGAGAAGAGCAACAAAGATGATTAGGGGACTGGAGGCTAAAACATACAAGGAACGGTTGCTGGAATTGGGTATGTTTCGTTTAATGAAGAGAAGGACGAGGGGTGACATGATAGCAGTGTTCCAATATCTCAGGGGTTGCCACAAAGAAGAGGGAGTCAAGCTATTCTCCAAAGCACCTGAAGGCAGGACAAGAAGCAACAGATAGAAACTAACCAAAGAGAGAAGCAACCTAGAACTAAGGAGAAACTTCCTGACAGTTAGAACAATTAATCAGTGGAACAACTTGCCTCCAGGAGCTGTGAATGCTCCAACACTGGAACTTTTTAAGAAGAGACTGGACAGCCATTTGTCTGAAATGGTATAGGGTTTCCTTCATGAGCAGGGGGTTGGACTAGATGACCTCCAAGGTCACTTCCAACTTTATTATTATTGTTATTGTTATTTCTTCTTTTCTTTAGACTAGCTGAACCCAAGTCCTGCAGCCGATCTTCATATGTTTTACTCTCCAGGCCTTGGATCATCTTAGTTGTTCTTCTCTGAACTTTTCCCAAAATCTCAATATCTTTTTGTGATATGGTGACCAAAATTGGTTGCAGTATTCCAGGTGTGGTCTTACTAGGGTTTTATAAAGTGGTACTAATACTTCACATGATTTTGATTCTATGCCTCTGTTATGCAACCCAGGATTGTATTAGCTTTTTTGGCTGCTGCTGCTCACTGCTGGCTCATATTCAAGTGATCGTCCACTAGGACTCCAAGGTCAATCAATGTATCAAATTGATTGGGCACTCATCTTACCACAGGGTAACTCCAGGTGGCTTACAATATTAAAAAAATAAAACTACATAAATAGAATGCTAAAAAAATATAAAATACAAAATACAAGAGCTAAAAGATGGGAGGTGGGATCTGATATTAATCTTTAAACCACCTCCAACATGAAGATCCCCCCCCTTATTTGGAGCTCCAAGCCACCTGGGCTTCCTGTATCTACCTGTACTTTTGTCATGATTACTGAGGTGGCACATCCTTATCTTTGAGACATCTATTTTTGGTCTTTGAAGAAAGCTGTCGTAGCCTCTCCTCAACATTCCCTCGGGGCTGAAGAAATCCAGTCCCCGTCTCTTGTTGGGATTTAATTTCCACTAGGCTAATATAATCCTTATTTTACTCCTCTAAACTTGTTTCAGTTCATCTGACTCTTTCTTAAATGTAATGCCCAGAATTGGACACTAATATTCAGGGCGGTAGATATGACCAGTAGGGAATAGAATGCAACTGTTATTCCCTGTGATTTGGAAAGTCTTCATTAACAGTGTTTGCTCACTCAAGCGTTGACTCCGCTTGATTACTAAACATTTGATGACTCGCTACCAAAACCTTGGCTGTGACAAAAGAAAACCGGCCTTGAATCCATCTAGTGTGGCATTACTCTCTCTAGAAAGGCAGCAAGATGAGGTCGGGATTCTGGAATTAGTCCTGGATAGAATAAAATGCAGAATAAAACACTTTCGAAAGTTCATTTAAAATCAGACGCAGTATTTTTAAAATCAGAGAAATAATAGCCTACAAATAGAGTTTTTAATCCAGGGAGGAATCTCTTTCATATTCAGGGAAGGAACCAGAATAGAACAGAATAACAGAGTTGGAAGGGATCTTGAAGGTCTTCTAGTCTAACCCCATAATCGAGCAGGAAACCCTATACTATTTCAGACCAATGACTATCCAATCTCTTTTAATCCCATTGGGAAAATAGTTTCGTACACAGGATGCCCAAAGACAGCACATCTCCAGGGCCATGTTCCAGAGAAGAAAGTGGCTGGTTCATTTTAGCTGTAACTAGTTTATACAATTTAGAGCACCCTGCAGAGAAGTGTCACTACAGCCAGATCCTTCCTTAATTCCAGGAAAAGAACCATTGCATGAAGATACATTTTTGTTATAAAACATTCAAATCCAGTCCCAGTTTGCTTGCTCTATGCATGATCCAATGTTTTGTATACAGTATCTTAAGAAGGGGACTGAGTCGTATTCGTAGCTTAAAACTTAAAAAGCAGTTTTTAGCTTTTCTTTTAAAAAGTGGCAGTCAGCATTTCATAACTTTGTATGTCACTAATGCCAGACTGAAAAATTGTAATTTCCATGATATGTTAGATGATCCCTTATTTGCATATTTGTATTTTACTTATTTTTTTCTCTCTCTTCTGTTCAGCTCTGTGCAATTCTCAGAAACTGCCTGGATAAATCCCTACAGTTTTCTTGGCAATTTTTTTTTTTTTAGAAGTGGTGGGACTGCAATTATGCACAGTCTCCTCGTTTTAAGCCTGATATCTTAACCACCACACCAAACAGGATCTCTAATTGTACTAATTGTACTTTATTCTTTTATTTTTTTATATATATGTCTTTTACTTTCATGCTTTTATTTTTTTAAAAAAAAAATGTTTTTTGCAATAAGTAAAGTGTCTTAATAGATCAAATACTGAGGTTTATTATTCTGCATTTGGGTTGAGTGTTTTGTAGACTTTTTTTTTTAAAACTTGAAGGAATAAAATAACGTGAATCCCTTACTGCAAAAAATTGCACTTGGTTTAGGTACCTGTTGCTTTTTTTTTGTTCCTTTTCCCCAATCTGTTTGTTGTCTTTTGGCCTAGCTGGGCAAATATAAGAACCTCCATGTCTGTTTTTATTCTAGTTGACTGAACAACTCTTTAAACCTGGGAGGAAGAAATATTAGTTGGTCTGTATTTTTAAGCAAGATGACCTGCCTTGTAATTCCTGAACTAATATGCAGGTGAGATCACTTAGTTTTTAAATTGTGACACGTGGAAAATGTCTCCTGCATATTTGTTCTTGTGCAATTGGACGAAGGAACATTTGCTTTCACTTATTTTTCCCAAGGGGAAGAGCCTTTTGATGAAATTTGCACGGATGGATGATAGTGTTCTTGTACTTATCATAAAGTTGGAAGGATTCTTTCAAGGCATTATATTCAGTCATCCCTGCTCAGTGCAGGAATCCAGTTTAAATCAGGGGGCATATTTAATGACAATATGCCCCAAGGTATCATGGGCTTTCATTGCATAATCATCTCTCCTGTGTCCCTTCCCATTCTTTCCTTCAAAAGACTTCTAGAGGAAACTCTTCCAAAAGAGCTTTCCCCCCCCTGCAGTAATGGTGCTACTAATACCCACTAAATAAAATTCTGCCCTTGAGAAATAACTGGAGACTTCCAATTCCTTTAGCAACTGTCAAAAATGGTCCATTCAATTTTTCAGCCCACAAATTCTGGTGGATTTCCAAAGGCCATTTGTTCCCCAGTTCCAGCTTGAATACGAGGATAGAAGCATTTAGAAAATAAAAGAATAAGAGAATTGGGACTTCTGAACTTGTGCCAGTGACTCTCGTCATGTTTTGTGGAAGGAGAAGCTCTCCGTATCAGCTTCTCATGGGTCTAGGTATGAATGCATCCTACATATTTGTGCGAAGTGAAATTTCAGGATTCTGAGTACATTCTCTGCAACAGTCTATAAATCCTTGTCCACCTGATATCTTCTGTTTTGGGACAATTTAATCTTAGTATTCAAGGAGTCTGCCAGAGGAGAGATAGATTGGGTGCTTGAGCAAGATGGGCTGTCCATGTTTTGAGGAGATTGGATGCCCACTCTAACATATGTGAGCTCAGCATTTTGTTATCTCAATTGCTGAAATCATCCCAAAGTGGATCTTTTTCTACCAAAGGTAGCAGTGCTTACCTTCCTACCAGCTAATCGTTATGCTTAGAATAGAACACGGATATAAAATAACGATGGGACAAATCACTGATATAAATAAAGTTCCCCTCATCTGGATTGTTTTGTAAATTAGGTAGTTCTTCAGTTCAGATTTTACAGCAAATGTTTAGTTACTCTTCTGGGGATCTTGTGTTAATGCTGGCAAAGTAACGATCCTGCATCCTCCCCACCTCGTTCTTGACTTCATATTCAATTTGATGCTGAGTATTTGCTTTAGAATTTTCTCTCTCTCAACGTTGAAATTGGTCTTGGCAGGGCAACCTGTCTTTCTTTTTCCTATTTTTCCTATTTCTGATTTTTTTTCCCTATTTTTTTCCGAAGCAGGGGACTTGTTTATAGTCAGGTTAAGTGTATCGGTGCTGAATGCATCCGAGTTATTTCATTTCCAATAGAAAATCAATAAGAAATCAGGTTTTTGCTACGAGGCAGCTCCCCCCCAAAAAAACTTACCTGGGTTCCTTGTCCTAGCTTTCAAGGATAAATAGATCAGTTGCTGCCTTTCCCCATTTTTTTTTTTTAAAATTATGTAAAATTACTGCAAGGATCAGCGAAGTTTTTCATTCATGGGGAAATGATTGGATGTGGTTTGCAGAATAGATGAAAAACCTAACACAAGTCATTGAGATCTTGAAATCTTACTTTCTCTTTTTATCCAGTGAAACAAGCCGACATATCCAAAACAGCCCCCCCCCCCGAAAAAAGAGCTTGTTCAGTTCTCATGTCATTAATGCCATTAAACTGCCTTTCTTTTCATTTTGAAATATGAATGTGTTTTCTATGAGTGGCTTTGACATTTCATCAGCTGCCTTTTTAAAAATCACATTGTCATAATTTTCTACCGTATTCCTTGTTGCCACTGTGTATGCTTCTGGTTTACTGCCTGCTTTGAGAACTTGGAAGACCAGATATAAATTTTGATAATAAATAATATATACAATTTACTGCCACAGGAGGGACCTTACCTAGATGGCTTTAAAAGCAGATTAATCAAATTCTTGGAGAAAGTGCAGTTTATCAACCAACATATGCCATAATATCCATAATAATTTGTGCTGTGTCTTGACTTCCCAAGATGGTTGGCTGCTGTGGAAAACAGAGCAGAGTCTCCTGACCATTGATTGATCAACTGACTATTTAGTAAATAGCACTAAAAAAAATGAGCAGTAGAAAAATTATGTTCCCATAATTTTACAAACAGCAAGTACACTGATGGGGGAAAGAAAGAAAAGGAAGAAAAGGAAGGAAGGAAGGAAGGAAGGAAGGAAGGAAGGAAGGAAGGAAGGAAGGAAGGGAAAGAAAGAAAGAAAGAAAGGAAAGAAAGAAAGAAAGAAAGAAAGAAAGAAAGAAAGAAAGAAAGAAAGAAAGAAAGAAAGAAAGAAAGAAAGAAAGAAAGAAAGAAAGAAAGAAAGAAAGAAAGAAAGAAAGAAAGAAAGAAAGAAAGAAAGAAAGAAGCTTCACAAAAAAATGGCTTTTCTCCTCCTTCAAATTACTTAAAGAATTTTATTTCTCTTTTAGATTATAAACTCTTACAAATCCCAGGACACCATTTCATTTTGGTGCTAACAATGAAGCCTTGTTCTTCTTTTTTTTTTTCCACTGAAAGTGTTACTTTTGTCGAGCTTCCTGCAATTCTCAGGTTTGATAGGAGAATTCATCCATCCAAATTTATGATGCATGATTCTATGATAGTTCCTCAAAGACAAATCTATGCTTTTACCTTAAATTGCACCTTTTCATGGGACCGACAAAATTACAGAATTGTACTGACACCTTTGCAGCTTAAACACGATTCCTCTTTCATCTTCAGAGCAAGAATTATGACATGGAAAGAATGAGGCAGAAGTCCTGTAAACGGTTGCAAAGGTAGTAAGGTTTTGTATTTCTGCATGACGCTCTTGCTACAATGCCAAGCTAGAAACTAAGCTAGGTGGTTTTTACTGAATTTACTGTAGTGTGGATTTGTCTGGAATGATAGAGTTTATGTTACCAATCCCGTAATTTCTGAGTTCACGTACATGTAAGAATGGGGACCTGGTGTATACAAATTAAAAAACCTCCCAGTTCTTATTTCAAGAGTGTTAGAAAACAAAATAGTTTAAAGGGTCTTGCAGCATCTTAAAAACTAACACATTTCTAACAGTATGCCAAAGTTCTCCAGATTTATTGACATTGTTTTGGGATTAAAGATATATACAACTTTTTTTTTTCAGGTGATGTTACAAGAAATGCAGTAAATGCCTCAACGACTCTTGCAAAGAAAGACTTGTGAAACTAACATGGTCAAGAGACAGACCCAACTATCTGTTTATTCCCACCAGTGGAGAATTCCATTTTTTTTTTCATATTTTCAGATCATGAGATTATGAACAATTTAGTATGGAGATTTGGAAGTGAAGGGAGTCTCCAAAGTTAATAGACTGAAAAATAGAAGAATTCCTGACAGTTCTTTCAATTCTTATCTCTCAAGTGAATCAGGTCAGGCACTCCAGGGAGTAATCATGTATTTGAATAACTTCCTTCCCTCCTTCACCTCTTATCAGGGACACTGGAAAACCCCAAGACAGAAGGTAGTAAATATGATTTTTGGACAGACATCGTTGGTGGTCTCACATATAAGTGATTGTAGCCAGTATTTCTTGGGAATGCATCTCATTTTTTTCTTTGTTGCTATTTGGATCTTTTTGTCGGATATCATAACTTAGAATTAATAAATTATGCAGTATAGAGTTCCCTGTAGAACACATTAAAATCTCTTTCCTGGCAGTATGACCCCTCTGGATTGGAACTCAAGTTCTTAAGCTGGTGATGGTCAGCCAGGAGAAAAAGTTGTACTTGAATTCACATCTTCCAAGCTGTAGATTTTAAGGAGACACAAAGAGTGCATTCCACAAAATGTTACAACTTTATTACCCTCTTAACTTTGGGCCCTCCTTAACAGAGTGGAGCTTCTTCATGCCTTTAACTGTTGTTTTGGTCCTTCAACCTTGCGGGATATCACTTGGGCTCTCATAACGGAAGTGGTGTATAAATGAAGTAAATCAAAACAAAAATTTTAAAAAGTAAGCATGATAAAAAAAAAGGTACCTTAAACATTTGTAAAAAAAAAAAAATTGAGAATGGAATCAGGAACTTTAGAGTAGAAATGAACCTAGAGTAATCTTTGTAAGACGGGCAACCCTATACATTGTTTACATAAAATAAATCAGTCTAGCTAGCACCGTCTTCTTCAGCAAAGGAAAAACAAACTTCTTGTATAGTTTTCAGAAGAGAGAATACCCTTTAATGAAATATGGGAAATATTTTTGAAGATAGGGTTTTGAATTTCCTTGATAATAAAATCTTTCTTTCTTTCTTTCTTTCTTTCTTTCTTTCTTTCTTTCTTTCTTTCTTTCTTTCTTTCTTTCTTTCTTTCTTTCTTTCTTTCTTTCTTTCTTTCTTTCTTTCTTTCTTTCTTTCTTTCTTTCTTTCCTTCCTTCCTTCCTTCCTTCCTTCCTTCTTTCCTTCCTTCCTTCCTTCCTTCCTTCCTCAGACCCCAACCTCCCAAGTCTCTCTTTCCATCTCAAAGGACTAAGAGAGATAATTATATCTTACAACAATTACCCTGGCTAGGAAGCAAAATTAGCACAGTTCCTTCTAATTTAAATGTGTTGAAATTGCCTGAGCATGACAGCAGAAAATTACAAGGTTTATAATACTGGCTTTGGTTAAAAGAATGGGAATTGCCTGCTTCTTTTCTTGAGAAGCATGATGGTCAAAGATACCTATCAACAGTGATTGAAATTGTGCATCTCCTCTCCCTAAAGAGAAAACAAATTATGACCATTTCTCACAGACCTCCATCCAGAGATCATAGGTGAAAATAATAAGACAGTTTTCATTCTTTCTATTGAAAGTAAAATGAGAGGGCTGTTCCCCAAAAGTAGAGTATCTAGCTAGCATGATGACGGTCCATTGACTCATCCATAATCCTAAATATGTCCTATAGAGGTAATATCAGTGTAATATCCTACATTTTTCCAAATCAACAGATTTCCTGAAACCTAGGAATTAGTAAGGGTAGGATTCTTCTTCCTAATGTGTGTGTTTTATATGCACAAGATTTTGAAATTCATAGATAGATAGATGTGGAAGAGACCACATAAAATGTGGATTGCTGTAATCCAAATTAAAGCAGTTCAGTCTGTCCAGTTTGCACCTCAATACATCTGACTCAAAAAGTGAATCCATCTGGATGACTGGTTCTAATACACTTATTATTCGAAAGATTCCTTTTTTCCCTCTCCTAACACTCATTAGAAATATGTTACTTAAATGCCTTAGTTTAGGTCCTGCATTCTCAAACAATATTTATCAATCCTGATCTTCTTCTTGGTGATATAATTTCAGTTATTAAAGAGCACAATCACATCCACTCTCAGTCATCTTTTATCAAGGCTAAACATAGCCAATTTCTTTAACCTCTCTTCATTAATCTTAGTTTATAAACTCTGATCATTCTGAATCCCCTTCTTCTATTCCAGTTTCTCTGAAATGAAGAGATTGGAGAGGACTTCACTGATGAGGTTCTCCAACTGAAGAAAGATTTCCCAAAGACATATTTATTAAATGAATCAAAGGCTGGGGAAAATTAAGCTTTAGGATGGTGTCACAGGAGGTTTTTAAGAAGATACTGGGCAGCCATTTCCCCAGGATAGTATAGGGTCTCCTGTTTGAGCAGCGGGTTGGACTAGAAGACCTCCAAGGTCCCTTCGAACTGTGTTATTCTTTATTCCATTGTACAATCATCTTCCCAGAAAGTTTCTCCAGAACTGTTCACAGTTAAGCAAAGCATGAAAATTCCGTTATTTATGTTGCCAGATATTTTCAGCATTAACAGGTGGAATTAAAAAGTTTTGTTTTGTTTATTTTTTTAAATGCATTGTTATTATTCAATCTAAGAAATGGAAGAAGAAATAATGTTGACCCAAATACACACTGAAAGGAGTATATAATAGAGAAAGGAGAAAGGAAAATAAAACCACAGTCCAAGCATTAAAATGCAGATAATATGGTTTATGAAAGGTTTTACAGGAGGTCTGCTGTATTGTACTTTTGATGTTCAATAACAACTAAAAAAAAGGAGAAAACAGCGAGGATTGCTACCCTTTTGAGTAAGTTGTATTTTGCCTTTTTTTACTAGCATTCAACCAGCCTACTTAAATGAAAACAAATAAATTAGAAATGTAATTTAATATGTAATCATTAAAGGGGTTCATGTGGAGGGCAGGCCCGGCCCTCTCATATCTTGTTTTGTTTTGTGGGATGTTTACTTGGGAAGGAAAACATATATAGCAATGTAGAGGATCTGTAAATTAGGAGGAAAGAAATTATAAAAAAGTAGCGGGGAGGACATTGTATGGGGTTACGCAAATAAATTCCAACAGGGATAACTAAGTTTTGCTTATTTTCCCAAACCTCCCAGGCTACAAAGTTATTTCACTAAATATAACAATAATTTATGGCCCAGTTGATTTCATAAATGCAATATTTAATAACCAGCCAAACTCATGGAAACAAACAAACATTTTTTCTTTCAACCAAACAGCTAAAGAAGCTTCTTGGATGAGAAGTGAAACGCCTTCAAACAGTCCAGTTGCCTCGTGAAAAAGCACCTTTGGGATAGCTATGACCTGGAGGACTGAGAATCTCCACAGACATTTTGCTTTAAAGTTAGATGAAATCAGAAAAAAGAGAAAGCGCCACAACCTTCTGGGAAAGAGGTTTTTCTTTACAAAATACAGTAACGGAAAGAGGAAGATGCGAGGGTTGCTTGAAGAGCTGATAGATATTATGTTATGATGGAGTTATGTTATGTTTGTTGTGTTGTGTTACATGTTATGTTATGTTATATTGTGCTGTGCTGTGCTGTGCTGTGCCATGCTGTGCTATGTTATGTTATTGTGTTGCGTTCTTGTGTTATTTAATGGCTATTATAATCGTCCATAATTTTTCTTCTGAGAATTGACCCCAGGGTGCTTTAGTGGTGATGCTGAGTAAAACTGAGCAAAGAAGACGATGCCCAAATGTAACAGTGTCAATTATTCGACAATGTGACTCAGAATGATCTCTCTGGCTGGTAGAAGCAATGTGGCCAAGTGATTGGATTGACTGATCGATTGACACGCTGCCAAACTGCACAAAGAGAGCTGGTTTTGGTGTAATGGTTAAGACGCCAGGCTAGAAACCAGGAGGCTGTGATTTCTAGTCTTGCCTTAAATAACACAACAACATAACACAACATAATGTAAAGTGACATAACATAAGCTGTCTGAGTGTCTTTGGGTCAGTCACTCCCAAATGGTAAAGACATAACTAAAAAAATTCACAATGCAAAAATAATAAAATGCACAATAACAATAACCAAATAACCAATAACCAAAACCACAGCGCAATAAGTAGCATATAATAAGTCCTCAATTTACAACAGTCTGTTTAGTGACCGTTCGAAGTTGCAACTGCATTGGAAAAAGTGACTTAGGACCATTTTTCACACCTACGACCATTGCCGTGTCCCCAAGGTCACATGGTTTACATTCAGACGCTTGGCAACTGACTCGTATTTATGATGGTTGCAGTGTCCCAGGGGTCACGTGATCCCCTTTTGTGACCTTCTGACAAGCAAAGTCAATGGGGAAGTCAGATTCATTTAACAACCGTGTTACTCAGTTAACAACTGCAGTGATTCACTTAACAACTGTGATGAGAAAGGTCATAAAATGGGGCAAAACTCATGTATTGAATTTCTCACTTAGCAACATAAATTCTGGGCTGAGCTGTGGTCATAAGTTGTACTTATGTATCTGTACTTTGGTGTGTGCATTAGATTGACTGTTATTCCAGTTATGAATCACATTGTCTATAATGTTCCTCATTAGGGAAACATCCAGACAATTTGGAGAGAGAGACAGATTTAAAAAAGAGAGAGAGTCTCATAGATTTTTGACTCACAATTCTTGTTCCTAGTCACAGTGGATGATTTTAGTCGGATTCTTTAACCCTGTTGCTTTGAGCAAGGTGAAAACAACCCTATTTGTTTATGCAAACACGTATAAGCATTAAATAGTGGAAGAAACCATAATCACAAACAGGTACGTCAAATAAAAGCACCCATCCACCCAATTTAGCAATCAAACCTTTTTTTGGGGGGGAGAGGGGGTTGCTGACAAAAAACTAAGAGAGAAGAAATTATGTTGATCTCTCTTGGAAGAGAATTCCAGATTTTGGAGAAACTTCCAGAAAAGACCATTGTTCTGATTCCACTATAACATTCTTCCAAAAAATAATTAGACTAAGAGATTTTATGATCTTTGAACCTGAGTAGAAGCATAATAGGAAAGGTGGAGAGGTGGAGGAGAAGGAAGGTGAAATTGAAACTTCTGAGTATTTTTTTCAAAGGCACTAGTCAAGTCAGAAAAGAGCTGGAATGGACCTTGGAGGTCTTCTAGTCCAACCTCTTGCTCAAGCAGGAGACCCTATACCAGTTCAGACAAATTATTGTCCAGTCTCTTCCTAAAAGCTTCCAGTGATGGAGCACCCACAAATTCTGAAGGAAAGCCGTTCCACTATTTGATTGTTCCTACTGTCAGAAAGTTTCTCCTTAGTTCTAGGTTGCTTCTCTCCTTGAGTCGTTTCCATCCATTGTTTCTTATCCTGCCCTTTGGTGCTTTGGTAAATAAGTTGACTCCCTCTCCTTTGTGGCAACCTCTCAAATATCAGAATACTGCTATCATTTCCCCCCTAGTCCTTCTTTTCTCTAGACTAGCCATACCGAAATCCTGCAACCGTTCTCCATGTGTTTTAGTCTCCAGGCCTTTGATCATCTTAGTTGCTCTTCTTTGCACTTTTTCCAAAGTCTCAATGTCTTTTTTGTAATGTGGTGACCAAAACTGGATGCAGTATTCCAGGTGTGGCCTTACTAAGGTTTTATAAATCAGTACTAATACTTCACGTGATTTTGATTCTATGCCTCTGTTTATAGAGAGCTCTTGACCAACTCAAGGTTGACTCAGCCTTCCATCCTCCCAAGATTGATAAAATGAGGACCCAGATTATTGGGGGCAAGATGCTGACATCTGTAAGCTACTTAAAGAGTGCTGTAAAGCACTATCAAGTGGTATATGAGTCTAAGCGCGATTGCTATTACTATTGCTAATGTATTTCCACCAGCCTAGCAACTTGTCTAGGTAGATTATCCACATTCTACCCATTCTTATATTCATTTTTGTAGATAGGGATTCTTCGAAGAGGAGGTTTGTTCTCTGTGTTGCTGGAAAAATGGTGTACAAGCTTCAGAGAAAAGCAAAGCATAAAGATGAGCTGAATGTTGGGTAATAATTTAGAAATGATGATGATTTCAAATTGCAATGGGCATAGAACTAATTCTCCCCCAATTCTAGTCCTGCTTTCTACTACTCTTCAGGAATTCTGTTTTTCCCCCAAAACATCAGTTGAGAAGAGTTGAGAAAGAAAATCTGAACATAGAACATGGAATAATAGAGTTGGAAGGACCTTAGAGCAGGGGTGGACCTGTGGACCTGTGGACTTCAACTCCCAGAATTCCCCAGCCAGCCATGCTGGCTGGGGAATTCTGGGAGTTGAAGTCCACAGGTCTTAAAGTTGCCAAGGTCGGGGACCCTTGCCTTAGAGGTCTTCTAATCCAACCCCCTGCTCAAGCAGGAGACCCTCTCAAATACTGGAGCACAGCTATCAGGTCTCCCCTAGTCCTTCTTTTCATTAGACTAGACATACCCAAGATCTCAAAAATGTAGGCATAAACTTGAGAATTTGGAAGGCGCTGAGGACCTCCGTTCCATTTGCCCCATTCCAGTCCTCGTCGCATTTGACATTTCGAGAGTTGTTTTGTGATTGTACGTTTTTTGTTCTTGGTGTGTGGAGGGAGAATCCTGAAGAAGGAAATGAAGTTCTTTTTCTGCCAGTAAAATAACTCGGAACTCTGGAAAACGTTTAGGGCTTTTGAAAAGAGTGATCTTGGCGGATGGTCTTACCAATGTGATTTTTCTTTCACTCCTGTTCATTTTATCGCTGGATTTTATGTGTGCACTTATTTAAGCTGTCTGGGAAAAAGAGCTGTATATAAAAACCGATTAGTTTTTATAGCACTCCAGGGCTGACTTAAAGGGTTCCTTATTCTCTACCCCCTTCCTTAAAAACTTTTTCATTCTTATTGTTTTAAGTCAAGCTGTTTGTTTGTTTGCTTTCCTTTAAAAAGAGCACATACGGAACAGAAGCAGTAATTTTTGAACGGATGCATATATAAAAAAGGAATCTTCAAATTGAAGATTTTTCTCTTCTTCCTAAAGAGTCACAAAACAATAAAAAGGAGAAAATTATTTCACCAAGGAACAATAGCTTGACATGAGAATTTAGAATTTTCCTTGAATATAGTACAAAACTGTTGTGTCTCCAGCTAACTCAATGAAGACATTTGGGGGGGGGAGAGGAAAAATGACATTTCAGCAGGGAAAAATGGCATACATGTTTAGGTCTTTTTTTCCTTAAAACAAAAGATTAAAATACTGTCGAAGTTGATGCTTTCACACAAAACGAGTTATTTCAATGTTGAATATTTAACTTGCAGATAAAAGAGCTCTACACCTGGGAAAGAAAGAAAGAAAGAAAGAAAGAAAGAAAGAAAGAAAGAAAGAAAGAAAGAAAGAAAGAAAGAAAGAAAGAAAGAAAGAAAGAAAGAAAGAAAGAAAGAAAGAAAGAAAGAAAAAGACAGAAAGGAGAGGGAGGCAGAGAAAGAAAGAAAAAAGAAAAGAAAAAGAAAGAAAGAAAGAAAAAAGAAAAAGAAAGAAAGAAAGAAAGAAAGAAAGAAAGAAAGAAAGAAAGAAAGAAAGAAAGAAAGAAAGAAAGAAAGAAAGAAAGAAAGAAAGAAAGAAAGAAAAAGATCTTAAAAGGGAAGAACTGAGCAGAGAGTGACCTTTCTGTGAACAAGAATATGAGAGAAGGTATTTGGCTAATCCCAGCTGCCTCTGATTGGCTAGACAGAACCGTGTGGAAAATGTCTCCATCTGGACTAATCTGTCCTCAGTTGGATGAGTTGAAGCCTACCAAGTTAACCTGACATTTAACAATAATTACCCTTTCGTCTGACCCTTCCCCAATCTCCTGCTCTCTCGGAAATCTCTCTTTTTGTGTTTGCTTGTGCGCCAGCCCCCCCTTGACTCCTGTGTTAGAGATAGCTCGGGAAAAGCGATGAGATGATAATAGGGGGTGTAGATCCACAAACAGACACCTGCACGCACAAAAACGACAGCCGGTATGAATTTATAAAACTGAGCCTCTTGAGGAGGAGGAGGCCGAGAGATGATTCCTTCCCCCCCCCCAAGGAGTTGGTTTAGTTTGGTTCAGCTGAAAGGAGGAACTGGGAAGAGTGACTTTGCTCATCATTGCAGGAAAGTAGCCATCAAACGAAGAGGAGTCTTCTTTAAAACCAAAGTCGGCGTTCTGTTCTCAAAAACAGAAGATTCTCTTATTGGGAGGAGGAGGAGGAGGAGAAATGGTGCATGGAAACTGGTTCAGAAGGAAAAACCAGGTTCAGAGGTCACTCGGGCTAACTGCAGATGAAATGTGTCTATTTTGTTTTCACCTGAGGCTGCCTTCATCTTGTCTCTGGAAAGGTCATTGTGATAAAACAAAGCACAACGAAACAACATCACCACCTCTTCAGAAGGGAAACCTTCACTCCTGGTTGATTGTCCTTGTTTTGCCTCTCCAGAAATGTGGCTTTCCTTTGGCCTCTGTTTAAGCCATCTTTTTTTTCCCCTGCTGTCTTGCCTGGGAAGGAGGCTAATCAAAGGAGAAAGAAGCAACGTGAAGATCATGCCCGTCTTCCAATATTGTAAAACCTTTCTCCCCCTTTCCAATGTTCCCTGGCATTCTTTCTTTTTTTATATACAAATATTTTATTAAGTTTTAAAAGGATAAGGGAAGGGAAGAATCAATATGGGTATTAGGTAGGGTTCGGGAATGGGATTAGGGTAAGGGTAAGAGTAGGTACAATAGTGGGGTTGCCCCCAACAGTAATTCCACGCTTTAGCAAGCAGACTATCGTCCGGATACAGATATCAAATAACAGTAATTAATGTAATGGTAAATAGCTATAATCAATAGGAATAGCAGTAATCATAAAAGTATTAATTAGTCAGTAAATATCATTTATCCAATTAAATTTCACAATCCTTTCTCGCTAGATCGTATTGCTAACCATTGATAAAAAATTTCCCATGTTTTAAAATAAACTGAGTCTTCTTTCTCTTTAATCTCTATCTGTCCATTTCTGCACATTCTAAAATTTTCGTAATTATAATCTGGTCAGATGGTAAAATTTTCATTTTTCCAGAATTGGGCAAATGCTATTCTCGCAGCTGTCAATACATGTAATATTAAATATTCATTCTCTTTTCCATAATTGAGTCCTAGTATTCATAACAAAAACAGTTCTGGCTTGAATTCTATCTGTATTTTAGTCATCTTTCCCAGCCATATATGAATCTTAAACCAAAATTTATTTGCGCTAGGACATACCCACCAGATATGATAGTAGGTACCTGGTTTTTGTTTACATTTCCAACAATTATTCGATACATTTTTAAACATTTTCGCTAATCTAACTGGTGTCATATGCATTCTTCAGGTGCTCGGTCAAACTTTCTTCTGGTGTTGGTTTTAGCTTTACATGGACCGTTGTAAATTAATGAAAGATTGGGTGATGCTTCTGGACCGTTTATTAACTTGTTTATTGTCTAGGATAGCTAGGCAAATGTAAATATCTCTGGCTTCTCGTGTTTCAAATAATCTCTGAGAAAGGGCATCAAGTCAATTTCTCTCCAAAAGTTTCTTCACGTTTGGTATGATAGAAATTTCCAACAAATGGAAGTTTGCAAAATATTGCAGAACAAGAATAGGAGCATGCTTCTGTGGCATCAGATAAGCAATTAGCTAAAATGCTAATCTGATGCCAGAGATTAGTATTAAACTAATTAAACCAAAATGAGAGTATCAAGGCTATAGGGATACGTCATTTTAATGGATTCACTAATAAATAAGAGCCAAGGTACACATCTTCAATTTCCAAGACTTTATATCAGTGGTGGCAAACCTATGGCACGCATGCCAGAGGGGGCACTCAGAGCCCTCTATGTGGGCACGCATGTGGTTGCCTCAGCCCCACCTCCCCCCATGGCCCACTCCTCACCAGCAGCCCCCCCAGAGGAGAGTCGCCCCCGGGTGTGGCCCACGCAGAGCAGCGCTGCCAAGCACATGGCAGCCGGGCAGCAGGGACAAGACTCTGCCCTCGCTCCCCGTCATGCGCAGATGATGCTGTGGGGTGCGGGCAGAGGGCGTGGCCGCCATGGCACTGCAGGGCTGCCTGGGTGATCTGCGGCGGGCCATGGAGGCAGTGGATGGCCCTGCGGGTGGGCGGGGCAGGGGCGGAGCGGGGGCAGGTGGGGTGGGATGGGGCGGGCAGGGGCAGGGCAGTTTTTGGGCACTCGGTCTCTAAAAGGTTCGCCATCACTGGTCTATATTCTTCTCTCTCTCCCTCTCCCTCCCTCCTCTGGCTTTCTTGGATGTGAGCTGGGAGATTCCGAGGTTGGGAAACACAACATTGGAAAATGTGAGCAACCAAGGAAACTTGGAAGGGTACAAAGAGACACCAGAGAGACCTGCAAGAGCAATATGAATTGTTTGCAAAAAGGAAATAAACTAAAGCATACCAGCAAGAAGAATTGGAAAGCAAATGTTAAACAACCTTAAAATGAGGTAGACTAACCAGAAGCTCTGAGGATGGGGTAGGACAATTTGCAGCAACCGCCAGCCAGATTGTGGTATGACATTATCCCAGGCCGCAGTACGATCTGACAATCACCCACAGCGGTAGCTTGGCCCTTGAGTCTGTTTACCAGTTTGTCTGGGCAGGCAGTTTATTCCTTGACAATGCAATTGAGCTCATGTTTTGCTTCAGCTGATTTCCATCCAGGAGCCATTCTGGAGTTCAGAGAGGAGAGCATCTTAAACTACTGAGTTCTCCACTTTCACAGTCAATTAGTGTTGGCTGCCAAGACGAAGGAGGGCAGGGGACAGGGCTGCCCTTGAGAAAATGTCATACCTTTTCCAGATGTCATAAAATAATAATACCACATCCCAGGCATCATTACTTCCATTACCTAGTGCATAAAAAGAAAGTGGAGAGCTAGAACTCCATAAGACAGAAGGGAAGGGAAGGGAAGGGAAAAGAGGGAGGGAGAGAGAGAGAAAGGGAGGGAGGGAGGGAAGGAGGGAGGGAGGGAGAGAGGAAGGAAGGAAAGAAGGGAGGGAGGGAGGGCAGGAGGAAGGAAGGAAGGAAGGAAGGAAGGAAGGAAGGAAGGAAGGAAGGAAGGAAGGAAGGAAGGAAGGAAGATGGATGGATGGATGGATGGATGGATGGATGTTGCAGTTGTCTTCCTTGATGGATTTTCTGGAGTGGAGGTAGTCTAAAGCACCTATTGCTCCCAGGGAGTTGATAGAGATATAAGTCCATGCATTTTTATCATGCATCAGGCTGTGGAAGTCCTGTAAAATTTTACACCATAAGGCCTCTTGAGTGTTCAGATTGAACAGGAAGATGAGATATGAATGAATCCGGGTTTATCACTTTGTGCTTTGCATAATCCTTCTTGCAATTCCACTGATATTTCTCCCCCCCAGAGGAAAGGTTTAATTTATTTACTTTATTCTTTTGAATGCAGTACTTCAAAATCTCCTTTATGGACCAAGCTAATGGCAAACCTAGCCAGGCTTGACTGATCTTGTTGGGGGGAAAAATTCATAAGCAAGAACAGACATGTATCATCAGGGAATCTCATGGTATCAGACAGACTGGGAATCAAATCAATCTCTGGGGGGAGGAGCTATATAAAAAACCCACCTGCATCCAGTTGCCAAGCACATGACATCAAAATGTTACAGACTGGCTTTCTTTCAAAGGCTAGAAAAGGATCAACTGCTCCTTTACCTTAATTGCTGGAAGCAGCACGGAGGTCCCTGATTGATTATTGTTTGGTAGGACACATCTTTCCATAACGATTTCCCTCAAAATAACAGAATAACAGAGCTGGAAGGGACCTTGGAGGCCTTCTAGTCCAACCCCCTGCTCAGGCAGGAAATCATTTCAGACAAATGATTGTCCAATCTCTTCTTAAAATCTCTTCAGTGATGGAGCACCCGCCATTCTGAAGGCAAACCGTTCCACTGTCAGGAACGGTTCCTCTTTAGTTCTCTTAGATCTCTCCTTGATTAGTTTCCATCCATTGTTGTTGTTTTTTGTCTTGCCTTTTGGTGCAACCTATGGCACTGAAGCAGTAGGCGTGAGCTTAAATGGACTCCAGAAGATGGTAGAGGACAGGAAGGCCTGGAGGAACGTTGTCCATGGGGTTGTGATGGGTTGGACACGACTTTGCAACTAACAACAACAATGGCACTGGAGATTTATCAACACCCAAGACAAGCATATACCCAAAATCAGCCTGGGATCTGAAAATAACTGCACTTCCTACAGGAGGAAGGAGTTCTCCATCAAAGGAGTCTTGTCAAGCTTCTTTTCTCTTCTTTCAACCTTGCTAAATCCACTTTCTCCTTTACCCAAGGGAAAACTTGTCGTTTAAGAGCCTGTTCTCTCTCTCTCCCCCCCCCCATTCCATTTTCTCTGCAAGCCTAATACAAGTAATTAATTAGATTACACTCAAATGCCTATCACTAAACTGGAAAACGGGCTCGTTTTAGCAACAGAAATCAGAAGAGTAAGCAAGAAAAAGCTGGGGGGAGGGAAGGGGGAGAGGAGCAAGATAAATAAATGTTTAAAAAAACACACCAGACCAAAGACGAGGGACATTTCTAGACTTTTCAATTCAGCCTCGATCGTAGTTCACATGGTTTGTGGGTCTCTCTCTGTGTGTGTATGTCGGTGTGTATGTGTCACCCAGACCTTGTCTCTCCCCTAATGTCATAATCAGTGAGCTGAGGCCAAATTGTACTTTATGTAGCTCTTTGCTTAGTACCTGATTCAATACATCTAGCCGGACAGCATTCCATCACCTTCTTAGCACCAGAGGTGAGCAAAATCAATGGCAATCAGATTAGCTTGTTAACAGAAAGGCTGAAGGGCCAAGGTGTTAAGTTCACAGGGCATCCCCTTTCATTTAAAACTTCTCACTTAAGGGACTCACTCCTTCAGCCCCCGTTCCTTGCACCTTTTTGATGATGATGATGATGATGATGATGATGATGATGATGATGATGATTTACCTGATATGATTATTTATGACTTGGAAAGTCAGCAAGTTTTTCTTCTGGCTCTGGAGAAGGGTTGAATATTGTTTTTTCCTGGTAGCTCCTTTGAAGTTAGCATCTATTATTATTATTATTATTATTATTATTATTATTATTATTATTATTATTATTATTATTATTATTATTATTATTATTATTATTATTATTATTATTATTATTGTTATTGTTATTGTTATTGTTGTTGTTGTTGTTGTTGTTGTTGTTGTTGTTATTGTTATTGTTATTGTTATTATTATTATTATTATTATTATTATTATTATTATTATTATTATTATTATTATTATTATTATTATTATTATTATTATTATTATTATTATTATTATTATTATTATGGTTGAAATCGTTCCTGAATTACATGGCTAGATGAAACCTTTTCACTAGCTAATTTAACTACCTATTTTTTAATTTAAATTTAATGTAAACTGCTCTATACCACCCAGAGGCACTTCTTGTGAGATGGGTGGCCATATAAATTTGATAGGTAGCTAGATAGCTAGATAGCTAGATAGTTAGATAGCTAGATAGCTAGATAGCTAGATAGCTAGATAGCTAGCTAGATAGCTAGCTAGATAGCTAGCTAGCTAGATAGATAGATAGATAGATAGAGAGAGAGAGAGAGAGAGACAGACAGACAGACAGACAGACAGACAGACAGACAGACAGACAGACAGACAGACAGACAGAGATTGATGATGGATGGATAGATAGACAGAGAGAGAAAGAGAGAAAAAAAGAGAAATCTTTTCTGTTTGTTACATCTATCTGGCTTCTTCTTCTTCTTCTTCTTCTTCTTCTTCTTCTTCTTCTTCTTCTTCTTCTTCTTCTTCTTCTTCTTCTTCTTCTTCTTCTTCTTCTTCTTCTTCTTCTTCTTCTTCTTCTTCTTCTTCTTCATCCTTTTTATGGTATAACATTTGCAAATAACATGGCATTCTTGTGGCATGTCTATCCTCCAAAACAGGGTATCATAAGACCACACAAAATCATACAAGAAAACCAAATCCAGCAGCCCAGGTTCGAGACCCGGGTGCTGTGCAATGCGGTGAGCTCCCGTTACTTGCCTCAGCTCCTGTCAACCTAGCAGTTCGAAAGCCTGCAAACGTGAGTAGATAAATAGGTACCACTTTGGTGGGAAGGTAACAGCACTCTGTGACATCATGCTGGCCACCCCTACAGTCAGCAGTGACTAGCGGAGTAAAACCCACAGGGGCTCCTTTACCTTTTACCTTCCTACTTGTGTTGGGAGCATGAATCCTGCCACAGTTTTTCAAGCCAGGGAAGTTCTCAGCATTGAAAAAGGCTGTAGAGTGATGGAAACAGAAGAACCAACAAGAAATAATATTGAAAGCCTTCACTTCGTATCACCAAGAGAAATGTCAAAGCAAGGTGTGAATGAAACGAAAACAACAACAACAGAGGCTTCTTGAGTAGAGCTGAGAATTTTCAAAGGAAACTTCAGCACTGTCCTAACTAAAATGTGTTGCCACTAGGTTAAGATTTGGGCTTTATCAGTGGTTTGGAGCATAGCCAAGGAACATTTCCACCAGTTCGGCTAACCCTACCACACTACTACAATTAAATGCAGGGCAATCACCAACACATGAATTTGCTGCCTAATCTTTGACAGCTAGAAAATGAGTAAAACTGGTTCCACCACAGAGAGAACCACAAATAATCTCATAACCCTTCCCCAAGAACCGCGGCTTAATTTCCCGAAAGCAGCCTTCAAATGTGGTCTCCTTCTTACAGTCCTGCACCTAATCCCCTTGCGCCAATTTACTGAGATTAATCATTAATCTCCCTCCAGGTACAGATGAATTGGAGGGGGGAGGAGGGAGAGGGGGGGGAGGAAAAGAAAGCCTAAAGAAGCTAGGACAGGCTTAGGTGGAGCACCCGTCAAATCCAGATGGTGCAAGCCGCGCCAGGATGGTGGTAACAGTTCCATCCGCGGAAGCAGCTCGACGGTTGCAAGGACTTGCTGCTGAAAACCCATGACATATTTTTACCATTAGAGAAATTGGAGATTGGCAGGCTGGCTTTTCTCTTCGGATATTACATGCATTTAAGAGATTAGATTAATAGCAGCCTCGAACCAGCTGTGTTGTGGTGAGGATAATCTTTAACTGTGTTGTGTTAAGAATTGACCTAGCCCTTGATGTGGGCTCCCATTTTGTCTTACACACTGAAAATATTCAGAGAGAACACGCAGGAAGCCGCAAAAGAAAAGCCCATTTGCCTTGGGTATCGTTTCAAAGACTTAGCCTGCTTTATGGATTTCCTTCCAATTGTAGCAACATTGGCCCAATTAATAGGGATTTTCCATTGGACTAGTAAATGGCGTAGCCCCTGGCGAAATACTGCATGGAAAGACAGATCCTTGAAGATGCTTTGAAGTTCTTCCCTTGACGAGGCTGATTTCGTTCTCTCTCTCTCTCTCTCTCTCTCTCTCTCTCTCTCTCTCTCTCTCTCTCTTTTTTTAAAAAAGAAGTTAAACC
The DNA here is from genome assembly GCA_023970755.1 of Azemiops feae. Classification (NCBI taxonomy): domain Eukaryota; kingdom Metazoa; phylum Chordata; class Lepidosauria; order Squamata; family Viperidae; genus Azemiops; species Azemiops feae. The sequence goes on along the minus strand of JALGBA010004004.1, from coordinate 217,908 downwards.
CACAGCCCATCCCTAAATTTATAATGTGATAAAATCCCCCCCCTGCTTCTTGCATTAAGGATGAGTGATTCCACTCTTCAATGGAGTCTCCATCTCCTTAGCATCCCTTGCTTCCATCCAGTTCCAAGAAAGATGTCTTCTTTCACAGGATACTTTTCATAATTCTCTTTTTTCTCAACTGGGAAAAGTATGCAGCCAGGAAAGTTTCACAGTGATGGAACAAAAAACAATGTAATTAATAATATGGTCTCTGCCACCCTGAAGAATAAGGCTAGCTCATAAATACTACCAAAAGGAATTCAAAATAAACCCTCAAGTCCCTCCTCTTTTATCATCATCATCATCATCATCATTATTATTATTATCGGTTTAAATTTTGGTTTATCACTACCGTTGCTCTGGGTGCCTGTGCAATTGCCCCCTCCTCCCTCCCTCTCTCTCTCTCTCTCTCTTTAAAAAAGAAGTTAAACCCACAGCCCATCCCTAAATCTATAACGTGATAAAATCCCCCCTCCTGCTTCTTGCATTAAGGATGAGTGAAAAAGTCTTTCATTTGTTTACTAGGCAAATCTGTAAAGTTCTTTAAAAATGGGACGATGTGGGGTGGGCTGGAAAATGCCTTTCAGTGTCTGCATCTGTGTGTGTATACGAATACCGGACAAATTTAAACCCCCAGATTTTTCTATCCAGACAGATGCCTTAGTGCGTACAAGTCTGGTTTTGCATCCTGCCTGTTCAACCATGTTATAGATGTTTGAACAAGATTTGTCACCATTTTTTTTCTTTTCTTTTCTTTCTTTCTTTCTTTTTAGAGGCTATCGGTTTTTAAACAACTGCTGTGTAGAAAAATTGCTGGGCATGGTGTTCCACCAAGCCTGATCCAATTGGGCAAAATAAAATTTATGTTTGAGAAAGGAGGGGAATGTTGGCGAAATAATGTGCATTCTTGCAATTCTACTGGTAATACCACCCTTAGAATAATGCATCCAGCTCTAGTTACCGTGATACAAAAGAGATTTTGAGGTCCTAGAAAGAGTGCAGAGAAGAGCAACAAACATGATAAATAGCCTGGAGGATAAAGTATACGATGAACAGTTGCAGGAACTGGGTATGTCTACCTAACAAAGAGAAGGACTAGAGGTGAAATGATAGCAATCTTCCAATATTTCAGTGGCTATCACAGAGAAGAGGGAGGTCACCTATTCCCCAAAGCACCTGAAGGCAGGACAACAAGCAACAGATGGAAGTTTATTAAAGAGAGAAGCAACCTGGAACTAAGGAGAAACTTCCTGACAGTGAGAACAATTAAGCAGTGGAACAGCTTGCCTCTAGAAATTGAGGGTGCTCCATCACTGGAGATTTTAAAGAAGAGTTTGAAGAGCCATTTGTCCAGAATGGTATAGGGTCTGCTACAGGGGATTGGCCAAGAAGACCTCCAAGGTCACCTCCAACTCTATTATTCTGTATTCTCCATTCATGTTGGGTTGAGCCATCTTGAGGATAACTGTTTTGTTTTCTGCTCTTGATTCCACTCTTCAATGGAGTCTCCATCTCCTTAGCACCCCTTGCTTCCATCCAGTTCCAAGAAAGATGTCTTCTTTCACAGGATACTTTTCCTAATTCTCTTCATAATTTCTCGACTGGGAAAAGTATGCAGCCAGGAAAGTTTCACAGTGATGGAACAAAAAGCAATGTGATTAATAATATGGTCTCTGCCGCCCTGAAGAATAAGGCTAGCTCATAAATACTACCAAAAGGAATTCAAAATAAATCCTCAAGTTTCCTTAACATAAGAGGAGAAAAAGTGAAGAAATCTGCTGAGAAATTGCAAAACAGGTTTTGTAATAGTTTACATTCAACAGCTACCAAATTGGTGTTCCGTATCAAGAGGTTTTATCCACCAAGGCAATATGAGAAGTACAGACAGATGGAAATTATGTTCAGTTCATTTATGTTAAGAACTCAGTTCATAAATGTCTTTAGGAATGGGAGAACATTATTCATCCCCAATTTGATTGCATACTCTTATCAGATATGACCACCATTGCCATTTCTTTTCATTTCAGTCTAAAGTAGGAATGGATAATCCAGGCTCATGACCAATGGTGGTGAAACTGTGAATTGTGGCTGATGTCATCTCAAGGCCAACAGGTTTCCAATTCCAGTCCAGATCAAAACCTGATCCGTTCATCCATGGAAGGAATATGATGAAGTTACAAGTTGCATGGCGGAGAGACTAAACTTAATAAAGGTACTAAGGGGCTTAATAGTGATATGAAAACAACGGAATGGATGGATATTGTATAAATTTACTGCTTCTCCACATTCCTATTTAACATGAAGTATGTTAGAATGAAAGATTATAATTGACCCAATGTCTTCAGCCAAGCTTTATCTGGAGAATTTGAAGTTTCTAGTATGACATTCATTCATTCATTCATTCATTCATTCATTCATTCATTCATTCATTCATTCATTCATTCACTCATTCACTCACTCACTCACTCATTCACTCATTCATTCATTCATTCACTCACTCACTCACTCACTCATTCATTCATTCATTCATTCACTCACTCACTCACTCATTCACTCATTCATTCATTCATTCACTCATTCACTCATTCACTCACTCATTCACTCATTCACTCATTCATTCATTCATTCATTCACTCACTCACTCACTCACTCATTCATTCATTCATTCATTCATTCATTCATTCATTCATTCATTCATTCATTCATTCAATTTATATAGCCACCCATCTTGCCATAGTGACTCTAGGCATCTAACAACATATTAAATCAAAAGGTACAGTCATATGCAATATATGGTATTTTCTGAGGATCTCAATGTTTCCTCTATTTAATATCACCACAATAATCCTGGACACCATTTTGAGCTAAGGTAGAATTATTGGTCTCACTTCCAGTGGGCTTTGAGATAACTCAGTATCACTATAACGTCTTAACAACTGCCCTATACTGGCTCTAAGACATTTCTCTATTCCAGTCAAGTAATATTATTATCTTCCCTACTGTAAACACGAGAGGCAAAAGTTTAATTTTGATTTCCTGCCCATTATATCTGAACCGGCTGCATACCAGCTTATGTTCCTTTCTGTCGTATCAACCCAAATGAAATATGGGGGGAAATTGTATTTCCTTCTTATTCTGTTAAATTTTGATCCATCAATCATTTAAATTCCAGTGAAAGAAATAATTATTTTGTCTTCAGTCCTGAAGATATTTACCTAATAATAAGTCCTCTTAAGTTGAATGGACGTATGATGGGCTCACAAATCAGTATCAGCCTGGCTCCTCAAAGTATATGGAAGTCAAATTCTCAGCAATAGGCACGATGACTGAGAAATTCTGAATGATCAAATCTATCTACCTTGAAAGCACCACAGTTAAGAAAGAAAGCAAAACTTTAATGCATTGGTTTTGATGGACTTAGCAAACCAATCATTATGCTCGTCTTAATGTGTTTTGTGAACCCTGTCAAATGAGAGCCCTTTGACAGACCCTAGTTAAGCAAACCATGGCTTAGAATAATGCACAAATCTAGACTGGCACAGTGGGTATGAAAACTCTGTACAATGGAATATAAACAACACTTTGCACTAAACAAAAAAAAACCCGACAACATAAAACCACAAAGCAGGTACTAATCAAGCTGGCTCTGTTCCCAAAAAAACATTTTGTCTAGAACATAATATTATAAGATTACCCCTAGATCCCATGAGGTTTATAATCATTTACATTTTAGATTACATATATTTAAGATAATTTTTCAACCCAGACTTGCATCCTGTCTCAATCTTCAAAGTTATTTTTTTCCTCAATGAGTTCTGTAAACTTTTCTGCTCCTGATGGTGGTGAAAGATTTAAACTATAAGCCTTGTTATATATGTACATCTACTATCTTTACTTGCAACTAATTCAGTATTGTAATATTTTTTATTTCTCCAATATCCTGGAATAGCACAGGAAAACTTCAACGAAGTCCAGACCGTCATCCTTTGCAGCCAAATGCCAATTAGCCCATATCACTTAGCCCATATGTAAAAGTTCCAACACATAGAACAGTAGAGTTGAAATGGTATAAGGTTTCCTGCCTGAGCAGGGGGTTGGACTAGATGATCTCCAAGGTCCCTTCCATCATCATCATCATCATCATCATCATCATCATCATCATTATTATTATTATTATTATTATTATTATTATTATTATTATTATTATTATTATTATTATTATTATTATTATTATTATTATTATTATTATTATTATTATTATTATTTGGAAGGGACCTTGGAGGTCTTTTAGTCCAACCCCCTGCTCAAGCAGGAGACCCTACAGCATTTCAAACAAATGGTTGTCCATTTTCTTCTTAAAAACTTCCAGTGATGGAGCGCCTACAACAGGCAAGTAGTTCCACTGCTTAATTGTTCTAACGGTCAAAGAAATTTCTCCTTAATTCTAGGTTCCTTCTCTCCTTGGTTAGTTTCCATCCATTGTTTCTTGTCTTGCCTTTGGGTCCTTTGAAAAATAGTTTGACACCCTCTTCTTTGGGGCAGCCCCTCAAATATTGGAAGCCCAGCTATCATGTCGCCCCTAGTGCTCCTTTTCACTAGACTAGACATACCCAATTCCTTGAATCGTTCTTCATATGTTTTAGCCACCAGCCCCCTAATGGTGACGAGAACTTCAGCCAGATGTCCAGACCATCGTCCTTTGCAGCCAAATGCCAACTTAGCCCATATCACCACATTTGGCTCACTGGCACCCCAGATCTGCGTGGAAAGAGTGATGTGTCAGGATCCATCCGGAAGACCCTCTGAACTTTATCGATGCCACCCTTTCAATAGAAACCCAAATCTCCATTAAGAAGTGAGCACGAAGAGCCATCAGAGAGAGAGAAACGGGGGAGAGGGAGAGGAAGTAAAGAGGAAATTCAATTTTTGTGGGGGTTGACAGGCTTACCTTTTTGCGCTTAATTGGCCGTATTGTCTCCAAAAGTTAATTGGTTACTTAGTCCAGGTAGTTAGTAAAATGTTTAGCTGCGTCAAAGGCTCAGGCTCCCATTGTTAATGGGGCATGAAATGGAATGTTTGATACTGCAAATAAAATCAGTGATATTCAAGGCTGTTATGGTAGGTAATGCGTTGAAACTGCCATTTAATGGGTCCTGGAAGATTAGGGTAGTGTCAGCTGAAACCGCCCGGTCTCTTTTTTGACATTGTTAGTTGCCTCTTCATTTACTTAACGTCTGTCTGCACTGATTACATAGACATAAAACTCCTTGCAAAAAAACAACAGAGACACGCTCTATTAGCAGTCCAATTAGAACTATTTGCATATTACAGTTCATTTCTGCTTAAGTGAATCCCTAATACAACTTTAGTAGAGGAGGGGGACAGAAAAGGGGAAAAAAAATAAATTGATTGTAATCTAAAGAAGAAAAGAAAAGAGTGGAAGCAAGCAAAGAAGGTGAAAGGACTCCGAAGCTCATTGTTATAGGACTAAATGTTTGTCCTCTTGCTGGATCAGGGAAGGAAGGAAGGAAGGAAGGAAGGAAGGAAGGGAGGGAGGAAGGGAGGGAGGAAGGGAGGAAGGAAGGAAGGAAGGAGGAGGGAGGAAGGAGGGAGGAAGGAAGGAAGGGAGAAGGAAGGAAGGGAGGGAGGAAGGAAGGAAGGGAAGGGAGGAAGGAAGGAAGGAAGGGGAGGGAGGGAGGGAGGGAGGGGAGGAAGGAAGGAAGGAAGGGAGGAAGGAGGGAGGAGAAGGAAGGGAGGGGGAGGGAAGGGAGAGGGGGAAGGAGGGAGGAGGAGGGAGGGATGAGGAGGGAGGGAGGAAGGAAGAGGGAGGGAGGGAGGGAGGGAGGTGGAGGGAGGGAGGGAGGGAGGAAGGAAGGAAGGAAGGGAGGGAGGAAGGAGTGAGGAAGGAAGGAAGGGAGGGAGAAGGGAGGGAGGAAGGGAGGAGGGAAGGAAGGGAGGGGGGAGGGAGGGAGGGAGGGAGGAAGGGAGGAGGAAGTAGGGAGAGGAAGGAAGGGAGGGAGGAAGGAAGGAGGGAGGAAGGAAGGAAGGGGAGGGAGGAGGAAGGAAGGGAGGGAGGAAGGAAGGGAGGAGGAAGGAAGGGAGGGGAGGGAGGGAGGGAGGGAGAAGGAAGGGAGGGAGGGAGCGGAGGAAGGAAGGAGAAGGAGGGAGGGAGGAGGAGGGAGGAGGAAGGAAGGGAGGGAGGGAGGGGAGGAAGGAAGGAAGGAAAGGGAGGGAGGGAAGGAAGGAGGGAGGAGGAGGGAGGGAGGAAGGAAGGAAGGAAGGAAGGAAGGAAGGAAGGAAGGAAGGAATTGAGGGAGGGAGGGAGGGAGGGAGGGGGAGGGGAGGGAACATTTCTAAAGTTTTTGATGGTATACTAATATAGGTATTCCTCAACGTACAACACAATTGAGCCCAAAATTCTTTTGCTAAGTGACATATTTGTTAAGTGAGTTTTGCCCCATTTTACGACCTTTCTTGCCACAGTTGTCAAGTGAATCACTGCAGTTGTTAAGTTAGTCACAATGGTTGTAAAGTAAATCTGGCCTCCCCATTGACTTTGCTTGTCAGAAGGTCGCAAAAAGGGATCACATGACCCCGTTATGACGCTGCAACCGTCATAAATACGAGCCAGTTGCCAAGACTTGAAGCTTGATCAGGTGTCCATGGGGACGTTGCAATGGTTGTAAGTGTGAAAAGTGGTCATAAAGTCACTTTTTGGGGGGCCGTTGCAACTCCGAACTGTCACTAAATGGACTCTTGCAAGTCGAGGACTGTCTGTATTAGTATTCAGTGAATGAATACCCTCTCTGTATATTCTCCTTCATCCACCCACCGAAAGCCAGCACGCTTAAGCAATACTTTGTAATGGTCTATTCTTTAAAAGCCCGGGCGAGATCAACCTCCGCCGCTGTTTCCTCAAGCAAAGCAGGTAATGACTTCACGAATGGCCCTCGTGAGGCGCTGCACTCGATGCCGCGTGGCTTACCTAAGCCATTAGCAAAGCGCAGCAAATGTTCCCAATTCCTTTCTATCCCTCAAGAACACAACCGGGGGAGGGAGGGAGGGAGGCGTTGTATTATTTCCTACTAACCTGGAAAGCTTTACCTGGGTGTTCAGGTTGAGGGGCTGTTTTGAGGAAGGTGATGCTGGAGGTGTAAGCCCACTAGGCCCACTGGCCGTGCAAGTCGAGCGGCGTGCATGCGTGCGCCGGCCAGCCAAGCGTGCAAGTTGAACTGCGTGCATGCAAGCACCAGTCAGCCACTCGTGCAAGTTGAGCTGCACACATGCATGCACCAGCCAGCCAGCCATGCAAGTCAAGCTTGTGCATGCATGCGCCGGCCAACCAGTTGTGCAAATTGAGCTGCGCACATGCATGCGCCAGCCAGCCACTTGTGCAAGTCGAGCTGCATGCATGCAAGCAAGGGCCCACCACATGTGCATGCATGCACCGGCCAGCCACTCGTGCAAGTCGAGCTGCGTGCACGCATACACAGGCCCGCCGCATGTGCACACACGCACGTGCCGGCCAGCCACTCGTGCAAGTCGAGCTGCACGCACGCATGCGCAATGGCCAACCACTCATGCGGCACAGTTCCGAATGGGCCACAGGCTGACCCAGTGGTGAGCCACAGCCCATGGGTTAGGGACCCCTGCCTTATATGGTTCACAGTTCAGAACGTAGAAACCAGCTGGGTTTTTATTGTGTACGTAAAGATTGTCCTTGGCTTACAACCCTTCATTTAGTGACCAAAGTTACAAAGGCTCTGAAGAAAGTGGTTTATGACTGTTTTTCACCCTTCTAAGTTTCATAGCCTGTCCCTGGTTATGCTGAATGCCGATGGTTGTTTTTTTTTATAATTTTCCTAGCTGCTGTGTATTTTATGGGGGGGGGGGGTTGTATATATTTTTATCATTTTTAATATTGTTAGGTTCCCAGTCTGATATTTGTGACAGGTGATGATTTGTTCTATCAATCTAAATCAATCAATCAATAGAGAAATAACCAATGCAAATACTAGTTATGATGCTGAAAGTTGCCAAGATATTCTGAACAGAAAAGAAACCCCTGTCCCAAATTTTTGGGATTCATATATCCCAGAAGGTAATCCAATGATTGGGGGAATTCTCATTCCTTCACCAGGAAGGAGAAAGAGGAGGAAATTAAAAGGAGTTGCAGTCTTTAGGATTCAAATCGGGTTTTTCTCTGGTTTAAACATAAAGCAGGGAGTTCCAAGCATTAAGCTATGCAACACTGGCGTTCTACAGTTTCCACCAAAGTCCCCTTTCCATTTTCTGTTCCTGGTAAATCTTCACCCCTCATTTGTTTTTGTGAAGGATTCTGGAGTGGTTTTGCTTTTCATTCATCAATTTTTTTTTTTTTAAGCAATTCTTCCCTGCTCTTGGATGGTGACCTGCCCAGAGAGACCTTGTTCTTGGGTGGATTAAAAACAGTAATAACCAAATAAAGCCAGCAAAGAAATAAAACTCTGAACGGGGGCTGGATGCATCTTGACCTTTGTGCATAGCCATGTAAAAGCTTCATGCACATGTATTGAAATGCTCCATGGAGCAGAACGTGCTGTTTCACATGCCACAGCTGGCGAGGTTCATTTTGAGCTGTTAAGTGTATATACAAGCATATTGCAGGCCAAGCGTTTGTGGCTTAAATTAATGCCTCTGCAGTTCAGAGTGAAGAGGAAGGGATCTTGGTGGTGCGAAGAAGGTCCCTCAATTAATAGCAAGAGCACTTAGACTTATATACCGCTTCATAGTGCTTTATAGCCCTCTCTAAGTGGTTTACAGAGTCAGCATTTTGCCCCCAACAATCTGGGTCCTGATTTTACCGACCTCGGAAGGATGGAAAGCTGAGTCAACCTTGAGCTGGTCAGGCTTGAACTCCAGGCTGTGGGCTGTGAGGTAGCCTGCAGTACTGCATTCTAACCACTGGGAAGGAAGGAAGGAAGGAAGGAAGGAAGGAAGGAAGGAAGGAAGGAAGGAAGGAAGGAAGGAAGGAAGGAAGGACAATAGCAATAGCACTTAGACTTATATACCGCTTCATAGTGCTTTATAGCCCTCTCTAAGTGGTTTACAGAGTCAGCATTTTGCCCCCAACAATCTAGGTCCTGATTTTACTGATCTTGGAAGAATGGAAGGCTGAGTCAACCTTCAGCTGGTCAGGCTTGAACTCCAGGCTGTGGGCTGTGAGGTAGCCTGCAGTACTGCATTCTAACCACTGGGAAGGCAGGAAGGAAGGAAGGAAGGAAGGAAGGAAGGAAGGAAGGAAGGAAGGAAGGAAGGAAGGAAGGAAGGAAGGAAGGAAGGAAGGACAATAGCAATAGCACTTAGACTTATATACTGCTTCGTAGTGCTTTACAGCCCTGTCTAAGTGGTTTACAGCCTTTTGCCCCCAACAATCTGGGTCCTCATTTTACCAACCTTGGAAGGATGGAAGGCTGAGTCAACCTTGAGCCAGTCAGGATCGAATTCCTGGCAGTGGGCAGAGTAGGCTGCAGTACTGCATTCTAAACACTGCACCACCACACCATTAAAGAAGAGATATTTACCTAATTCTTCATGATAATATCAGTTTCCCCCATTAGCCTTTTTGCTGATGGCTCCCACATCTGTAAAACACCCTCTGTCCCAGGAAACTTAGCTTGATCCAATTGGAACGTAGAACATAAAATATCAGTTGGGAGGGACCTTGGAGGTCTTCTAGTCCAACCCCCTGCTCAAGCAGGAGACCCTATGGCATTTCAGTCAAATGGCTGTCCAGTCTCTCTACCCCCCAAAATCATCAGTTTGGCTTTGCACTTTAAGATGGCTAGTATTTTGTGTGAATGATTGCAGAATGCCTTTCATTCTTCAATCATCTCTGTAAGCCTCAGCTTGCCTGCCATTCCATTCCACGTTTCCATGAAGTCCCAAGATAAGACCTTCCCAAATCTGTATTTCATCCAGATGTGTCGACTTCAACTTTTAGAATTCCCCAGCCGTCACGACCCTCCTCAACTCTGAAAATTGAGGACCTCACATCTGGAGGACAGATAGCTTTGGAAAGTCTGGCATAGATTTTGGGGATCACAGCCCACCTGATCAATCCACAAAATTGTGGGTAAAACATTAGAAGGATATATCCATCCATAATGGAAGGGGCGTTGCCTCTTAATCTCCTCCCCTCAAAAACTGGGAAATGCAGTTGCTCCTTCTTTTGAGTAAATAAATGCAGGTCTTAATTTTAATTGGATTTTAGATTGGTGAAGCTATAATGAACAAAAATGTGCTTAATGACAGAAATGGGCAACTTTTCCAGCTTGGGAACTATAGCTTACATATGTGTGTGTGTGTGTGTATGCATATATACTGCATGTGAGTGTGTATATGCATACATATGTAAAACAAATTGGTAAATAAAACAAAATAAAGGGACACAGCTAGAAATGTTGTGATTTTATTGGATTGAACAGGGGCTATATTGTTTCTGTTATTATTTTTATTATTTAGGACGGTCTGCCACTTAATTCTGTAAAAAACGGAATGTGTTTCCAGCCATGCCATTGAAGCTGGTCTCTCTCATTGTTCTGCATCATTTAGATCAGTAATTCTCAAACCTGGCAACTTCAAGATGTGTAATTTCTGAGAAACATAGACTCATAGGGCTGGAAGGGACCTTGGAGGTCTTCTAGTCCAACCCACTGCCCAAGGCAGGACTCCTTATACCATCCCAGACAAATGGTTGTCCAATCTCTTCTTGAAAACCTCCAAGAAAACTATTGTCTTAGAACTCTTATCTTTCTCATTCTATGGCGATGTACAACTTCTTTGCAGCTCATCTCTGGACTTCAATTCCCAGAATTCCACTTTATACCACTTTATAATGCCTTGGAATATTGCATCCACTTTGGGTCACTCTGATGTAAAAAACAGACTCTAGAAAGAGTACAGAGAAGAGCAACAAAAATGATTAGGGGGCTGGAGGCTAAAACATATAAGGAACGGTTGCTGGAATTGAGAATGTCTAGTCTAATGAAGAGGGGGGACATAATAGCAGTCTTCCAATATCTCAGGGGTTGCCACAAAGAAGGGGGGTGTCAACCTATTCTCCAAAGCACCTGAAGGCAGGACAAGAAGCAATGGATGGAAACTAATCAAGGAGAGAAGCAACCTAGAACTAAGGTCCCTTCCAACTTTGTTATTCTATTCTATTCTATTCTATTCTATTCTATTCTATTCTATTCTATTCTGTTCTATTCTGTTCTGTTCTGTTCTGTTCTGTTCTGTTCTGTTCTGTTCCTCAACCAGCAAGCTGCATCTTCAAGTTGCCAAACATTTTGCTGTTCCACTCCTTCTGTTCCGCATTTATGCCAGCTAAGCATGTTGATCTCCTAGTTATTTGGTTTTTCTTGTGTTTCTGCCCCTTCCACTCTTCCCAACATGTTCTCTAATCCTCTCAACCTTCCTTCTTTTTGTCATTACATTACAATCCTTTTACTCTAAAATAACTGGGTGCTATTTTGGGAAAGAATGAAACATGACCATGTTGCTTTATTTTTTTAAAGCTAATTCCACTGCAGTGTATTGTACAGGAAGTCCTCGACTTATAACAGCTCACCCAGTAACCATTAGAAGTTACAACAGCACTAAAAAAAGTGATTTATGACCATTTTTCACACTTAAGGACCATTTGTGGGGACAGACACATGATCAAAATTCACTTCAGCCCTTTTGAAATAAATGGCAAAATTATTATAAATGTTCATAACAGCGGTTAATTCCCCCAAAGCTGATACATGGTAGTTTCATTTTGATTGTATTAATACCTATGTATTAATTTTACTTCTTGTTTTTTCTTTTCTTTTTAGGAATTATATATTATGTGATTCAGTAGACATGAAATGAATGGATAAATTGAGATGTGACAATATGCTCAAACACGGTCATTTCAAATAAAGGTTTCTGCAGACCTTTGTTCCCTCAATATTAATTTCAACAATGCATAGGCGATACATTTTTCATCATATATGAAAAATAAATGAAACGGTAGTTCAAAGGTTGTCCCACTTGTTTTGTTTAGAGATAAAGAAATGTTTGTTTTCAGACTGTTTTACATCTGAAAAAAGGTCATGAATCTATCCCACTCCATTTACCACTAATCTTTGAATCTTTAAAAGAGCCCGGCACAACAATGGGTGTTTGAATATGCATTCATTTCTATTTATTCATTTACTGTAATTTTACCCTAATTAGTAATTGCCATTCTCTGAGTGGTACATAAATTGATTAAAAGAAGAGAAATCAATGCATAACGAATGTATTTCTGTATATTTTATCGCTCCAACTATGGATTTCAGTTTTGAGCTATTGAAGATTCTAAAAATTGCACTTTACAACTTAATGCAAAGTTAGAAAAAAAAATCTGATTCATATTTTAGTCCAGGAAATGTGGAACATCTCTTTTGATATGAAAGTTGAGAGCTTATGCACCGGAGACAAATTCCTTGTGTGTCTAATCACACTTGGCCAATAAAGACTTAAGAAACAAGGTTAAAAGCACCCCATCTGCATTCTGATGCCTGTGTCATTTCTACTGATTTTTTTTTTAAAAAAAAACCCTGCACATGTCACAGTGACTAAAATGGAGCAATTTGGCAGGTGCTTTTATTTCAGAGAGAAATTTGCCAGGGCCTGGGAAAAAAAACTATGCTATCCAGATTGGTATCGAAATACCATTGGCTATTTTCAATTCTGTTCCTTTTTTAACATGCCAATTCTTTTTTCCAGATCAGCCAAGCGCTCTCTGTTATAATCTGGATTTACAGATGAAGTCTTCTCATAGCTAAATGTGATAAGTAAGTGTGGAGCAGTAAGATTAAAAGTAGTGTTATTGTTCGGTTTATTTAGGGATCATTTTTTCATTAGTATTATGCAGCCTGGGAAAAATTTTAATTGGCAACAATTGTATTTCATACATTTACATCAGTTGACTTTACCCATGCTTCTTCACCTGGTTTTGTGGAAATTATTCAGACTCATCACAAGCAAACTTTCTTTCTTTCTTTCTTTCTTTCTTTCTTTCTTTCTTTCTTTCTTTCTTTCTTTCTTTCTTTCTTTCTTTCTTTCTTTCTTTCTTTCTTTCTTTCTTTCTTTCTTTCTTTCTTCCTTCCTTTCTTTCTTTCTTTCTTTCTTTCTTTCTTTTTTAGAAATGTTTTATTGATTTTTTACAATAACAATCCTTAGTGCCTGGTGTACAGCGTGTTGTCTTGGTTCATATATTTTGAAAAAAACATCAATAGTAGTTAATTAACAGTCAATAATAATTAATTTTTGTAAGTCCACAATTAGTATATTAATTAATAGTATATTTCTTTGATCTTCCCTTCTCCCAATAGTATTCTCCTTCTTCAACCTTAAACAAATATCATTCTTAATAATTTCAATGCATAAATGGTTAGATAATTTTTTTATATATTTGTACTACTAATAATAGCATCCATGTATGACATTTTTTCTTAACTTGTGTTGTTTTTATAAAAATCATCTTATTAGTTCACCATATATCCTATTTTCATAGTTCTTATTTAAGCTTAATTTTCTTTCTTTCTTTCTTTCTTTCTTTCTTTCTTTCTTTCTTTCTTTCTTTCTTTCTTTCTTTCTTTCTTTCTTTCTTAGAAATGTTTTATTGATTTTTTACAATAACAATCCTTAGTGCCTGGTGTACAGCGTGTTGTCTTGGTTCATATATTTTGAAAAAAAAATCAATAGTAGTTAATTAACAGTCAATAATAATTAATTTTTGTAAGTCCATAATTAGTATATTAATTAATAGTATATTTCTTTGATCTTCCCTTCTCCCAATAGTATTCTCCTTCTTCAGCCTTAAACAAATATCATTCTTAATAATTTCAATGCATAAATGGTTAGATAATTTTTTTATATATTTGTACTAATAATAATAGCGTCCATGTATGACATTTTTTCTTAACTTGTGTTGTTTTTATAAAAATCATCTTATTACCTATTTCCTATTTTCCTATTTCCTATTATCACCATATATCCTATTTTCATAGTTCTTATTTAAGCTTAATTTTCTTTCTTTCTTTCTTTCTTTCTTTCTTTCTTTCTTTCTTTCTTTCTTTCTTTCTTTCTTTCTTCTTTCTTTCTTTCTTTCTTTCTTTCTTTTTTCTTTCTTTCTTTTTTTTTCTTTCTTTCTTTCTTTCTTTCTTTCTTTCTTTCTTTCTTTCTTTCTTTCTTTCTTTCTTTCTTTCTTTCTTTCTTTCTTTCTTTCTTTCTTTCCCCCCAATTGCCATGGCTACTACAGAACTCTAGCAAGTAGTGAGACTTTCACAATACAGTTAATCTTTGACTTACAACCATTCCTTTAGTGACCATTTGAGGTTACAACAGCACTAAGAAAGATGACTTACAACTGGTCCTTGCAGTTACAACTATCCTCATGGTCAGACATTTGTCAGTCAGGACACACTGCAGCACCACAACACTAAAAAGAGTGGAAGAGAAATAGCTGCTTGACGTCTTTCTCCGTAACGGCTATCCAAAAAACTTCATATTCCAACACACAGCAGCCAAACCACACCACGCCACACAGCCAACCACCATGCAAAAACTAACCCCACCATACACAAAAGGGGTGTCAGAAATGACAGCCAGAATTCTCCAAGCCCTAGGAATAGCAGTAGCCCACAAATCCACAGCCACACTCCATCAGTAATTATCCAGAACCGAAGACAAGATACAGAAGGATGAAAGAAAAAAAATGTAATCTACAAAATCAACTGTAACAATTGCAACCAATTCTACCTGGGACAAACATCACATCAATTAAAAACCAGGATCTACGAACACCAGTTGGCAGTCAAACAGCACAATCCCAAATCCTTAATCTCTACCCACACCGACACCAAACAGCACCAGTTCGATTGGAGCAACCCAAAACTCATTGGCCACACTACCACCCGCCATGCTCATGAGTTTATCAAATTGCCACAAGCAATTCCACCAACAGACACATTAACCTACAACCAGCCTACGAACCCCTCAGAATCCAAATCAACCACACAGCCAACCAGAGACAGCACCGACCCTCAACCAACCCGGGCAAGCCCCCCTCCCCAACCAGCTCTTCACTTCCCAATGACCCTCACCTGATGTAACCTCTCCATCACAAGACCCATCACAAGACTCCCACTGATGACTCCCACGTGACCCATCACCAGACCCTCACTTGACACACCCACACCCTGACCCATCACAAGACCTACTGACCACACAAAGCCGTTATAAACAGAAGAACACTGCCACTGAAATCCCCTAAACTCTGCTGAAGACGTTACCTAGCCTGGTAACGAAATGTTCAAAAACCAACCCACAAGCTCATCCTACACCTGAGCTACAGATATTGCAAACTAGACTTGAACCTTACTCCCATTTCACATAGCTCAACCTTTCAATGGTTTTTAATCCATCTGGAATTCCATTCCTTGGTGATGGCAGAGCCCGGTTAACTCAAGACCTAATTTTCCCGTTGAATCTGTGAGTGATCAAGTGCATTTGCTTCATTGATTAGCCATCGCCATGACCTTTTGGAGACTCCCTCAATAATTGGCATGATTACCTGACAATAAATTGATTCCGTTATTCCATCGGAGAGATTTCATTTGCTGATGATACTAATTATCTGAAGGCAATAGCTCTCATTAAAAAGGCCAACCATCTCTGGTCAAAAGAGGCCTATCTCAGGGGTGGTGATTCTTATTACCCTGAGGTTCCATCTCAGGCACAGAGACACAAGCCGCAAACACAAATATAATATATATAATCCCACAGCTGGATCTATGGCATTCCTGTTTCCCAATTACTGTAATGCTGATGACATATCTAGTTTAATGCACACCACATTAAAACCAGTTCCCACACACTCACCATCTCTGGCAAAATCTAATTACACCAGACCTGAGTACTCAATCAAATCTGTTATTCGGTGGCTAAACAGCCCCAGCGTCAATGCAATTTGAGGAGATCTGGGCCATGACTGGGAATGTTATGTATTAACAATTTCTAATAGGAGCTCCTGTAGGTAAATGAATATGCTAACAAGCAAGGGTCGTTGCTCAATCTAATATCTTTAAGCTGTTTAATTCTGAACAGCCCCTTAATAAATCAATTGACCGGGAGAGCTGATGCCCCTATCAATTATTCAAGAGGACAAATAAATATTTCAGATGATTTGATAGGAAGGCTGGCTTGGACTCACAGAAAGCTTTGCATTTCATTAGCCCTGTTGCTAAAAGTTTGATAGGATGCCAAAGATGGTTAGTTCTCTCTGTTCACAGAACTCTCAGTAGTGGAGGAACACAAAAGGTGAAGAAATAAGTGGCCCACAGGTTTTATGTCTCTCTCGAGTTGGAAAGACCCAGTGGGGATCATCTGAGTAAGTTTGTCCTCTATGAAAAAAAAAAAAGAAACCTGTGTTCCTTTTTCCAATGCCACTACAATGTAGGTCTCAGAGGATTGAATTACATCTATATTTGGGGCGGGTTTTCTGTAGAACCCATAACAACCACAAATTCTTCATACCAATTGGGTTGGATTTTGTGGAGAACAATGGTGGCCACAGATAGCTTTCATCTATCTAAAGTTTAAAAAACCTGGAACTGAGCCACTCAAGCAGGGATATAGCATAATTTATTTATTTTTACTTTATTTATTTTAGAAAGCTTATATCGCTGCCTACTTGAGGAGCAACTCTAAGCAGCTTACAAACAGTAAAAACAATATATATATTCCCTCCCTGATACAGCTGACAAAGTGAGAAAGAGCCTGTGGCTTAGGGTCAACACAGCTGCCTAATGTGCAAGCAGCCCAGGATCGAATCTCAGAAGGGTATGGCTGGCTGATGAGAGCTAATCAAGCTCGAAATAGCTATCCCAGTCCCCCTTAATTCTTTGTTAGCAATCCAAAAATTTAGGAAATACAAACGATGTCGCAGTAGTGACTGCTGCCTGTGGACGGCTCTAGATTGAGCTGATACAGGCAAAAGATTTCTTCCTCCCATATTTGGGCCG
Source organism: Azemiops feae (assembly GCA_023970755.1). Lineage (NCBI taxonomy): Eukaryota > Metazoa > Chordata > Lepidosauria > Squamata > Viperidae > Azemiops > Azemiops feae. The sequence goes on along the minus strand of JALGBA010004004.1, from coordinate 200,788 downwards.
ACAGGATGCATCAAAAAAACACTCAAGATAGATCTCCTCCCCTGGTCTCTTCCCTCCCTGATACAGCTGACAAAGTGAGAAAGAGCCTGTGGCTTAGGGTCAACACAGCTGCCTAACGTGCAAGCAGCCGAGGTTCAAATCTCAGAAGGGTATGACTGAGATATATATATATAACAATATAAAGCCATTGCATCGCCCAGTTTCTATTTAAATAGTGGGATTTGGACTAAACATTTTATCTCACTTATCTCAAGCTAAAGGACAATTATCTATTTTGTTTTCAATTTGTCCACCTCTATTTAGTAGTTAATACACTAAGAAAATGCTCGTGTTGGGTCCAGATTTTGAGGGAGTGGAAATGCCTCTTGTCCCTGAGAGTGATTCGATATTTCTCCGAAGTGAATAATAATTAGTTTTTCTAAAACGATTGTAAGATACCTGGAAAGCAAAGCTTTATCCTTCAAGTGCAAGGGACAATAATATAAATGCAACAATGTGATAACTTCATCTGGGGATAGGGTGAAGTTGTAGATTATCGTAGATAATGCTTTTTATAAAATCAATACAGATAAAGTTGTAAGAAAAGAAAGAAAGCATCCATACTGTCAGAGAACAAAGGCAAACAAAATCCCCAAGGAATTGTATGTGTTAAATTTTCTGTCTCTTTCACTTATCCATTTATGAGAGCAATAAGATTAAAAGTCTCTAGCTACTGAAGTAAACCTTTCAGGATATGAAACTTTATAAAAAAAGGTCTTTATGGAATATGTCCCACATCCATCTATCTATCTATCTATCTATCTATCTATCTATCTATCTATCTATCTATCTATCTATCTATCTATCTATCTATCTATCTATCTATCTATCTATCTATCTATCTATCTATCTATCTATCTATCTATCTATCTATCTATCTATCTATCTATCTATCTATCTATCTACCTACCTACCTACCTACCTACCTATCTATCTATCTATCTATCTATCTATCTTCTATCTATCTTTACCATCTATCCATCTAAGCCTTTTCTTTTAGTTAAGATTATGTTCTTTTGAATGGTTTTATAGTTTTTAAACTTGTTTTTTTTTATCATTTTTGTATCATTGACTCACCACACTCACGTATATGAGATGGGCAGCAACTAAGTTCACTAATAATAATAATAATAATAATAATAATAATAATAATAATAATAATAATAATAATAATAATAATAATAATAATAATAATAATAATAATAATAATAATAATAATAATAATAATAATTCAAAAATCTTCTTTCTTCTTCTTCTTCTTCTTCTTCTTCTTCTTCTTCTTCTTCTTCTTCTTCTTCTTCTTCTTCTTCTTCTTCTTCTTCTTCTTCTTCTTCTTCTTCTTCTTCTTCTTCTTCTTCTTCTTTGTCTTCTTCCCCATGTAGCCTCAGAGAGAGTGCTAACAACCAGATGACTGCAAAAAATATGATGCTTCCAACCCCACCCCTTAATCCCTCCATCCCCCCCATCCTGCCACAACTGATGAAGCTTCTTGGATGAGAAGTGAAACAACTCCTCCTCTCCTCCTCCTCCTCCTCCTCCTCCTCCTCCTCCTCCTCCCTATCTTCCTAGGGCTGGCCAAGAGCAACTGGCCCAAGATCTTCCAGCTGGCTTTGTATCCAAGGCATTAGGTCCCCAGTTTGATGTTCCCCTAGTTTGTAGCCTGGTGCCTTAAGCACTATACCAAACTGGCTTTCTTCATAAAATGAAAAACGTTTCTGATTAAAATCTGGTAGGAGAAAGCAAATTGACAGGTTCATCCCGCCACGTATCCTTTATCAATTCCTCTTTGAAAGCCATTTTGTCTGGAGTGAAGGAGTTCCATAAATCAATTGTGCAATATGTGAAAAAATACAAATTTATTCGCTATATTCCTTCAGGAATGTCTGCATTGTATGGTCAAGAAAATCAAGATGGTGGTGATTAGATTCTAGGTGCAGCTTTGATTATCCCACTGTGGCTGCCATCTTGATTTTTTTGTCCTTATCCTGTGGACACTCTGTTCCAATACAGGTAGTCTTGGATGTACAGCCTTTGTTGGTGAATGTTCAAAGTTACAACGGCACTGGAAAAAGTGACTTAGGGCCCTTTCTCACAGGACCGTTGCAGCCTCCCCAGGGTCACATGATCAAAATTCAGACGCTTGGCAAAGGCCTGATATTTATGACGGTCGCAGTGTGCTGGGGTCTTGCGATCTCCTTTTGTGACCTTCTGACAAGCAAAGTCTATGGGGAAGTCAGATTCACTTAACAACCGTGTTACTAACGTAACAACTGCAGCGATTCATTTAAGAACTGTGGCAGGAAAGATCGGGAAATGGGCCAAAGCTCAGTTGACAACTTGTCTCACTTAGCAACTTTTGAAATTTTGTGCTCAGTTGTGATCATAGGTCAAGGACCGTCTGTCTAAAATGTAGCATCTTTGGGGCCATTTAGTATTTATTGAGGAAACTAATCTTAAAGTCGGCTTTAGGCAAATTTTATATCCCAACCTTTGGCTTCCAGCCTTTTCTTGACTAAAAAGAATGACTCACATAAAAAAAAAAAAACCCACTGACTGAGAGGGGGCTTTTTTTTTTTCTTACAACGGCAGTTTTACTCAACAAACTGCTTAATGAGCGATGAAAGAGACATTTCAACTTCACAAAGCCATAATTTAAATATTAGACTCTTTTCATTTTCAGCATCATGAATCAAGAGACCAGGGACCACATTGGGGTGGTAGCAATTTATTTTTTAACTGACGTAGGATGGTTATGGGGCAAAAAAAAAACAACCCTTCTGCTGTTTTAATTTCAGACTTAAAGTTTGGAATAATGATAATAATGATAATATGCAATCCACCCACCTCCAATAAGGCACTACCTTGATGAGGTTGTGGGACTTGTGTGCTACGAGGAAGATGAGGGCTATGCCAGAGGTTCAACCATACTAGACAGGTCTCATCAGAGGAGTCAACCAAATACGGTGAGACGTAAATTACAGAAACCTTTACTCACTTGGTTGTTGCCTGGATCAACAAGGACCACACTTGGTTTTGGAGTTCCTGGACACCTGGTAAAAAAATGATTACACGACTAGGACTGTTGGCTGAGCAACCATGGCCAGCAGCTGCAGAATTACTGGAAGGAAAGGTGTCTACCCATCACAAATAAACAAAGTAATAGAAAATGAAGCTAAAGTGCTCTGAGACTTTAAAATTCAAACAGATACCCTGCCACACAGACAGACTTAACAATTGTCAATAAGGAGGACAAAAAAAAGTCTAGATAGCGGACTTGGTAGTACCTGGAGATAGCAGAATAGAAAAGAAAGAAACTGAGAAAAATCACAAAATACAAAGATCTGCAAATAGAAGTAGAACGACTGTGGCAAAAGAAAGCAAAGGTAGCACCAAAATGATAGGTGCCTTGGATGCAATCCCAAAACATTTGGAGCAGCACCTGAACTCCATCGGCATTGACAAAATCACCACCAGTCAATTGCCAAAGGTTGATTTTGGAACCTATGGAACAGCTTCTATCCTGTGACAATACCTTTCACACAATCAAACATGAACATCTGCCTATCCCAGATCCTTGGGAAGGACTCAACAGGTGGACAAAAATGCCAAATACAGTCTAAATCAGGGGTGTCAAACTGCTGTCGCCCCCCCGGGCCGGATGCATACTGAAACTGCGCCCACCCCATTGCCGGCAATGGAAAAAAAGTTGTGATCCGTCATGACACGTCACGTGTCATTGCGAGTTTGACATCCCTGGTCTAAATGTTTGGCTGACTTTGTGACCAACCATAACAACAGTCTGATCTATTTCCTACTTAAATGTTCATGAGTTCTGGTGAACATTTAAGTAGGAAATATCAATCTGGCTTTTCCAATCATATATGAAATCAACATGAAATACCAATCTGATTTTCAAATCAGAATAACAGAGCTGGAAGGGACCTTAGAGGTCCTCTAGTCCCACTCACTGCTCAAGCAGGAAACCCTAAGACATTCCAGACAAACTGCTATCCAATCTCTTCTTAAAAACCTTCAGTGATGGAGCACCACAACTTCTGGAGGCAAGCTGTCCCACTGATCAATTATTCTAACTGTCAGGAAATTTCTCCTTAGTTCTAGGTTGGTTCTCTCCTTGATTAGTTTCCATCCATTGTTTCTTGTCCTGCCTTCAGGTGCTTTGGACAATAGTTTGACCCCCTCTTCTTTGTGGTAGCTCCTTAGATATTAGAACACTGTTATCATGTCATCCCTAGTCCTTCTTTTCATTAAACTAGACATACCCAATTCCTGCAACTGATCTTCATGTTTTAGCCGTCAGTCCCCTAATCATCTTTGTTGCTCTTCTCTGTACTCTTTCTAGAGTCTTAACATCTTTTTTACATAGTGGTGACCAAAACTGGATGCAGTATTCCAAGTGTGGCCTTACCAAGGCATTATAAAGTGGTATTAATACTTCACGTGATCTTGAATTTATCTCTCTGTTAATGCAACCTAGAATTAAATTAGCTTTTTTGGCAGCTGCAGCACACTGCTGGCTCATATTCAAGTGATCGTCCACTAGGACTCCAAGATCCCTCTTGCAGTTACTATTAGTGAATTTCTATACTTGTGCATTTGGTTTTTCTTGCCTAAATGTAAATCCTTATTTTTCTCTACTTATCCCTTTTCTCTACATACTTTTCTCTATCATATATCATAAATGGGCAATTTGTAGCTGTAGTTCAGAACCTCTGCTTGTAATCCCAGAGATCAAGTACCAGAAACTGTTGTCATAGTTTTCCATAAACTTGAGCCAACCACTTACAAAAGCTACAGTGTTATGAGGAGAGGAAGAATCTAAATACACTGAAAAAGGAATTATTCTTTTTCCTTCTCATTCCCACCCTGTCTCCTTCCCCCAAAATAGGCGGAAAAAAAGGGGGGGAAATCCAGGGCATTCTTACTTTGTGTAACATACCACCCACTGTACTGTTTTGACTCTTATAAAATATGATTTAGCTCTTGGGAACAACAAAATGTTGGCTAAGAAATAAAAAAAGCAGGGAAAACTCACATAACAAATCAGCATCACACACATCCAGGGCTTTTTGTCTCACATAACGCTCAGAACGGAGTTCCGGCACCATTTTTGGATGGAACCTTGTAGGGTAGGCAAAGTGGGTTGTATGACATGTGTGAGTTCCGGCACCTTTTTTTTTTTTTACAAAAAAAGCACTGCACACATCACACACACATACACAAACACAGGAGTAGCCTGTTGCCTTAGCCACTGCTAGTGAGGTTGATAGTGAGGTTTTCTTTGCACCCTAGAGGCTGTTGGAGAACAAGTTGGTCAAAAGAGGAGGTTGTGTACTGCTAGAGAGAGGGGATGTGTTCCCTGATGTGTAATGAATGTAAAATGGAGATATAAAGGGACAAGCAGACATTGAGCAAAGATCCAGAGTAGATAAGTATAGTACTTTGTTTGCTACAAGATAATACAGCGATAATCTCCTTAGCAAACAGGCAATCTGTTGGGCAGAACATCATCAAGCCTTGTTGAATGGAACAACTGCTGGAAGCACTTTGGAATGGTATGTTAACTCCCCCAAGTCCTTGCAATTTATTGCCTTGTGACTCCAAGATCAGGACATATTCACACAAAGTGCTAAAACCAAATTAACAAAATACCAGTTACAGTTAGGGAATAATGCCTCCCAATATGTCATATTATACCATAAAATGAGAGCCTGGTTCACCCATGAATTTCTTACGGATGTTGGATCCTGAACTATCTGAAACCAGCTAAGAGTGGTTTATATAAGGAACGGCTGCTGGAATTGGGTATGTCTAGTTTAATGAAGAGAAGGACGAGGGGGGACATGATAGCAGTGTTCCAATATCTCAGGGGTTGCCACAAAGAAGAGGGAGTCAAGCTATTCTCCAAAGCACCTGAAGGCAGGACAAGAAGCAACGGATGGAAACTAATCAAAGAGAGAAGCAACCTAGAACTAAGGAGAAATTTCCTGGCAGTTAGAACAATTAATCAGTGGAACAACCTGCCTCCAGAAGCGGTGAATGCTCCAACAATGGAAGTTTTTAAGAAGAAACTGGACAGCCATTTGTCCGAAATGGTATAGGGTTACCTGCCTGTGCAGGGGGTTGGACTTGATGACCTCCAAGGTCCCTTCCAACTTATATTATTATTATTATTATTATTATTATTATTATTATTATTATTATTATTATTATTATTATTATTATTATTATTATTATTATTATTATTATTATTATTATTATTATTATTATTATTATTATTATTATTATTATTATTATTATTATTGTGGCAGGTGGTGCACATCTGGCCATTGGGTTGTATTGAGTGCCTCAGATTTGCTGCTTCAGTTCAATTTGGTACCTAAAACCTTATCTTTCTGAATCTGTGGGGCATTTAAGGCAATTCATTTTAAACCAGGAGATGATTGTTTTCCCCATCAGAACATCAGAAGAAGCTTCAGGATGTCTATGGACATCCTCAGTCATCCAGGTCATGGTTGTCCTAACAAAGTGCTTTTCCAAAAGGCAACAGGATTTTCTTGGTTTTTTTTCTCCTTTGAAAATGTTTAGCTTCTCACCCAAAAAGCTTCTCCAATGCTACACATTTGATGACATGAGGATAAATGCTGATGTTATTACCAACGTTGCTATATATTCATTAGCACCCAAACTGACCCATGTAAAAAACTAGCAAAGAAAACAACAAAACAGAATAACAGAATAACAGAGTTTGAAGGGACCTTGGAGGTCTTCTAGTCCAAACCCCTGCTCAGTCAGGACACCCTATACCATTTCAGGCAAATGGTTGTCCAATCTCTACTTAAAAACTTCTAGTGTTGGAACACTCACAACTTCTGAAGGCAAACCGTTCCACTAATTAATTGTCCTAACTGTCAGAAAATTCCTCCTTAGTTCCAGGTTGCTTCTCTCCTTGATTAGTTTCCATCCGTTGCTTCTTGTCCTGCCTTCAGTTGCTTTGGAGAATAGCTTCACTCCCTCTTCTTTGTGGCAACCCCTGAGATATTGGAACACTGCTATCATGTCACCACTCGTCCTTCTTTTCATTAAACTTCTTCTTCTTCTTCTTCTTCTTGTGCCATATCCATTATCGGACGTTGGCGATCCTGTTTTTATCAGCAGCCGCACGAAAAAGTGCTGCTGAGTTTTGTCCAAACCAGTCCCTTAGATTTTGAAGCCATGATGTTCTTCTTCTGCCTGGACCTCGTTTGCCTTCAGTCTTTCCTTGGAGGATTAAATGGAGTATGCCGTATTTTTCTGGGTGTCGCATCACATGTCCGAAATATTCTAGCTTTCGTTTTTTAATTGTTTTAATGATTTCCCTTGGCTTTCCCAGGCGGCTTAAAACCTCCTCATTTCTGATCTTGTCCACCCAGCTTATACGTAACAGCCGCCTGTAAATCCACATTTCAAATGCTTCTAGTCAACTAGACATACCCAATTCCAGCTACCGTTGTTTCTATGTTTTAGCCTCCAGTCCCCTGATCATCTTTGTTGCTCTTCTCTGCACTCTTTCTAGAATCTCAACATCTTTTTTACATCGTGGCGACCAAAACTGGATGCCGTATTCCAACGCATGTGGTCTTACCTAGGCATGCTAAAAACAAAACAACTGTATTGCATGCCAAACAATAAAAAGTGACAAGCTGGTGAAAAAAAATAATTCTCTGAAATAATAAAATAATTTATTTTCAAATAAATATATTTAAAAAAATTATTTTAATAATAAAATAATCAAACGTCTCAAACCAAGCAGAAAACAAGTCCAGGTGATGTGACTCAATTTTCAGGTACAAATTTACCTGGATGATTGAGAATCTTCATTGACATATTGCCATGTTCTTTGGGGACCAACCACTCCAGAGGTTGGTGCGGAAGAGTTACTACATTCCAGCAACACCCTGCCTAATTAACTTGCTCTGACTGATGAAGCTGCTTGGATGAGCAGCGAAATACCTCAAATCAACAAGAAAAGAGGTCCAGTTGCCATGACTCAACTTTCAGGCAATCAAACGAATCCTCCTTCCTGCCCTCCGGAGGAATGACTGGACTTTTTTCTGTGGGTGGCTGCTGAGAATCGGAGGCAAATAAAATCTATTTGAAAAGAATTTCCAAAGAAAACGATTTAATTAAAACGATGCTGTAGGTATTTTGGCTGTTACTTGTGCGCCAAAATAGTTCAGAATAGGGATAGAGGAGAGTTGTGTTTATTTCAGATGCTTATACAAATTTGTCCAGGGTCCACCTCCAAAACTTATGTGTGAGTTTGAATACGGCTAAACATTTAAATCTGCACTTTTTAGAAGTTTGGGATATGATGTTTTGTGACTCAAAACAGGCACATAAAATATATATCGTAGTGAAAATAACACTAAGTATGCATGTGTGTTATTTCAGAAATAGTTAGGATAAGCTTAAACTGAGGACTCAAATGTAGCATCTGCATAGAGAGTCTGCACTCTTTAAAGCAGCTGTGTCTTTTATCTGGAGAAAATATGAAACTGCCATAAAAGGCCACGGACATATCCTACCTTCACATTCCCATATGATTCAAAAATTGTTTGGGGCATCAAATCCTGCACAGGCTTAATAAATGTACCAGGAAAATGCATACAAAATACTTAACTTATAACTTTAGAAATTATATACAAATTATGCATGTTTCCAAATTCACTTGTGATATGAAATTGGAGCCAAAAAAAATTCTCCCATTGGGAAAGTGTAGAAAGAAGCAAAACCAAAATAAATAACCATCCCTATTTTGATTGTAAATTAAAGAATGCAAATAATTCCTTAGTTTTTCAGATGTTGGTGGATGACTTGAATTTGTTAATCGGATGCTAGAGCCCCTTCTTTCACTCTGCCAGCTTTCAGTTTAACTGTGGTTCACGAATAATGGATTGCTAAATAAACTGCAATGGCTGGGATCACTCAGCACCCAAAGCTGCAGTTAAATAAAGCATGATATGATTATGCCTGAACTGAGTTTTTATTACTGCTCAGGGTAAGGCTACATTGTCTTGTATGATTTCCTACTATCTCATAATATGATTGGATGTGTTGCACCCCATCTTTTAATAGCCTCAAATACCCATTTTTATTTGGAACCAAACATTTTGAAAGATAGATAGATAGATAGATAGACAGACAGACAGACAGACAGACAGATCATAGATATGATAGAGCAAGAGAGAGAGAAAAAAAAGAGAGAGATGATAGATTCTGTTTCTTGGCATTTTTAAATAAATATTTTCTTGAATATATGTTCCTGAAGTCAAATACAATTTGAGGCAAGTTCTTCCTTGATAATGAATCCAATGGATTTTATTCTGTTTGCACTGGGATTTTATTGGGTGTATACATACATACATACATAATACATACATACATACATACAGTACATACATACATACAAATATGTATTTGATTATTTTTATTGTTTTATGCTGTAAACTGCCCATAGTTGCTTTGAAATGAGCTGGTAGCAAATAAATTTAATAAATTACACGAACAAGCAAATAAATAAATAAATAAGGAATGCTAAAAGTGAAAGACTATTACGGAAGAAAAGGAAGGAGACTGAATAAGAGCAAACCAACCACATGTCTTTTCCGTTATGATATTTTAATTAAAAGAAAAAGGAAAAATAAAACTTTTGAGATGAGCCGGTCACACGGCCCACCAGGATGAACCAACCTTTGAATGTCAACGGCCCCCTCGGCCGAACGGGCAGAATTCTTGCAAGTGTCCCCGGACGTGACTGTGCGCAAGAGCGGGATTATTGCCGCTCTTTAAAAAAAATATGCCGTGCCCTTTAGGATGTAAATCTATTGAAATCCAGCTGTGGATAGAACTGGGGTTACCCTTTCATATTACTTTATGACATTTCCAGACAAAAGGTACAAGGGTGCTCGGATTAATTTGCTTTATGTTTGACTAGAAAGGCTGCCCACCGCTGTTACAGCCCATTTTGCTCGCCCTTCATTTTGGAAGGCTTGTCAGTCATTTGAGAATGATGTGCCCTCCGTCTGGGATGAATAAGCCCATCATATCTTAGGCGAAAGATTGCTCTCTGGAGACAGAGATAGACAGAAGGAGACAAAGGGAAGTCTTGGTTAGTGATGAAAAGATCCTTCCTTCCTTCCTTCCTTCCTTCCTTCCTTCCTTTCCTTCCTTCCTTCCTTCCTTCCTTCCTTCCTTTCCCTCCTTTCCTTCCTTTCTTCCTTTCTTCCTTCCTTCCCTTCCCTCCCTCCCTCCCTCCTTTCCTTCCTTTCCTTCCTTCCTTTCTTCCCCTTCCTTCCTTCCTTCCTTCCTTCCTTCCCCTTCCTTCCTTCCTTCCTTCCTTCTTCCCTCCCTCCTTTCCCTCCTTTCCTTCCTTTCTTCCTTTCTTCCTTCCTTCCTTCTTCCCTCCCTCCCTCCCTCCTTTCCTTCCTTTCCTTCCTTCCTTTCTTCCCCTTCCTTCCTTCCTTCTTCCCTCCCTCCTTTCCTTCCTTTCCTTCCTTCCTTTCTTCCCCTTCCTTCCTTCCTTCCTACCTACCTTCCTTCCTTCTTCCCTCCCTCCTTTCCTTCCTTTCTTCCTTCCTTCCTCCTTCCCTCCCTCCCTCCTTGCCTTCCTTTTCTTCCTTCCTTTCTTCCCCTTCCTTCCTTCCTTCCTTCTTCCCTCCCTCCTTTTCTTCCTTTCCTTCCTTCCTTTCTTCCCCTTCCTTCCTTCCTTCCTTCCTTCCTTCTTCCCTCCCTCCTTTCCTTCTTCCTTCCTTTCCTTCCTTCCCCTTCCTTCCTTCCTACCTACCTTCCTTCCTTCTTCCCTCCCTCCTTTCCTTCCTTTCTTCCTTCCTTCCTTCCTTCCTTTCTTCCTCCCTCCCTCCCCCATTCATTTTCTCTGTTTCTCCTTTTTCCTCTTCTTTTCTCTTTATTGCTTTCTCTTTCCTTTTCACTTAATTCACTTCACTTCTTTCATTTTACCTTCCTTTCACTTACTCTTTATTTCCATCTTTTCTTCCTTCCTGCCTGCCTGTCTTCCAATGTATACAAACAAAAAAACAAGGAAAGGAAGGCAAATAGGAACAGAGAAAATATATATACTAAAAATCTCCATTTTAAAATTAATATTAAACCTTGACTACCCTGAATGACATTGATCATTCAGCCGTTTCATAAGCACCTGCCATCAGGTGTAGCAGATTCATTGTAGATTCAGGGTGACACTTTCATTCCATTCTAAACAGCTCATCTTTTTTTGCTACACTTATTATCCATAATCTATACATCTCTTGATAAACTCTAAAATATTAGTAAAGCATATTGCTTATTCAAAAACCATATTAACAAAGGTAGGGATATTTAACCAAAATACAGGACTTGGGTTTGGCTAGTCTAAAGAAAAGAAGAAATAGGGGTGACATGATAGCACTATTCCAGTATTTGAGGGGCTGCCACAAAGAAGAGGGGGTCATGTTATTCACCAAAGCACCAGAGGGCAGGACAAGAAGCAATGGATGGAAACTCATCAAGGAGAGAAGCAACCTGGAATTAAGGAGAAAGTTCCTAACAGTGAGAACAATTAACCAGTGGAACAGCTTGCCTCCAGAAATTGTGGGCATTCCATCACTGGAGATTTTTAAGAAGAGACTAGACAGTCACTTGTCTGAGATGGTATAGGTTCTCCTGCTTGAGCAGAGGGCTGGACTAGAAGGCCTCCAAGGTCCCCTCCAGCTCTATTCTATTCTATTCTATTCTGTTCTGTTCTGTTCTGTTCTGTTCTGTTCTGTTCTGTTCTGTTCTGTTCTATTCTACAATGATAGTGGGAAAAGCCCATGATATATAACTAAATGTTCCCGCCATTATTTATACATGATGACAACCAATTCTTTTCTCTGATATTTAAGAGAAACTTAGTATTAATTAAGAAACTTACTTAGTATATTTGAATATCTTTGTTCATTGATTTATTAATAAATGTGTGTGTATGTGTGTATTAACAATGCTCTTTAGCTTTTCATTAGAAATACTGTAGATATAAAGCAATTCAAAATGCATTTCATTGTTATTATCCATTAAGATATTTTAGATCTCACTAAGACCTCTGAACTAAACTGTAAAGTTTACAGTTTTAACTGGATATACTGCAATTGTCTAACTTTAGGGCACCTATTTGCCCATCAATACTATAGCAGAGATTTAGTTGCAGTTGTCATATTGGGATTAATTCAAAGAATATCATATGAGTATTTTTGTCTCACTTTTTCCCAAACATGCCTTGCAGACTTTAATACTGGGAATACTATAGAGTTATTACAAAAATAACTTGGCAGTGAAACAGGTGGCATATAAAATAATAAATAAATAAATAAATAAATAAATAAATAAATAAATAAATAAATAAATAAATAAATAAATAAATAAATAAATAAATAAATAAATAAATAAATAAATAAATAAATAAGTGAGCAAGTGAGCAAGTGAGTAAGTGAGTAAGTGAGTAAGTGAGTAAGTAAGCAAATTTATTTATTTATTTATTTATTTATTTATTTATTTATTTATTTATTTATTTATTTATGTATGTATGTATGTATGTATGTATGTATGTATGTATGTATGTATGTATGTATTTATTTATTTATTTATTTATTTATTTGTGAGCTGCCCAGAATCATGTGTTTGAAATGTGGCCTATACATTTACTAAATAAATTAAATTTTAAAAAGGGAACAAATCCCTGACATGGTATGAAAAAGATAACATAATTATGTATTAGCCCCCACTGAGAGTCAGACAAGGTACTAACAAACTTTTTAACCACCTATTTATATTGACATTAACCTGAGATAAATCATCTGAAATATTTACTTGTGCACTGAGTTTATAATAACTGATAGTTATCAGAATATGCATTGTAACAAAAAAGAATGCAAACAATCGTGTATTTGTTCATCCATTCAACTTTTAAAAGAATGTTCTTGCTATGAACATTTAAAGTTACCATATCCACTAAATTAAACTCCAAGATATAAGACTGTAACACTTTCCATGTATGAGGCTTAAATTTAGCTAGAATGGGAGTACAATCTAACAAAGTATCTAAAACTCAATTAAAACCTCCAGCTATAATTATCTGATCCACAAATAAACTAAAATGATGCTTAAATGCCTATGCAAAACATCTAGATAGCTCTTAGTAGGGCGATAATAATTACTGAAGACAATATGATTATTAAAAGATTCAATCACCAATATAGGGGAAAAAATATTGTTCTGGATCACATGTTTCTTCTTCCACTATCACTTTTGAAAATGTATTAACCCCTTCCCTATCCCCCATCAGATTTTGAATTCCATCTAAATATATTTGACCAGCCCAACTTTAGAGAAGAAAAGCAGCAGAAATTTTAAGCTCAACAATGAAGTGAAAAAAATGGGACAAGGGGATGATTATGGGCCCCTGTGTAAAAAATTTTATTGATAACAATCATTGATTTTATGTGCAGTGAATACATGTTCAAAAGCAATTTCTATTCAATTCTAGCTTTATAGTAATGTCTGGCAAACTTTCAGTGGAAGAGGGGAAAGGCAGGATGATCTTTTCATGATACAGAAATATCTGTAGGAAAAGTCATATAAAATAAAGTACAAATAGAAATAAAGCATTTCAACTTTTAAAGAATACTGTCTTCATGAATCTTTCTCTTTCCTTCCTTCCTTCCTCCCTCCTTCCCCCCTCCTTCTTTCTTTCTTTCTTTTCCTCCCTCCCTCCCTCCCTCCCTCCCTCCCTTCCTCTTTCTTTCTTTCTTTCTTTCTTTCTTTCTTTCTTTCTTTCTTTCTTTCTTTCTTTCTTTCTTTCTTTCTTTCTTTCTTTCCTTCCTTCCTTCCTTCCTTCCTTCCTCCCTCCCTCCCTTCCTTCCTTCCTTCCTTCCCCTTTCTTTCTTTCTTTCTTTCTTTCTTTCTTTCTTTCCTTCTTCCTTTCTTTCTTCATTCTTTCTTTCTTTCTTTCCTTCTTTTCTTTCTTACTGGGAAGATTCTGGAAAAGATAATCAAGCAACTAAAGAGCGAACACCTAGAGGCAAACAAAGTCATTACCAAAAGCCAACATGGGTTTGTCAAAAACAGATCATGCCAGACAAATCTTATTGCATTCTTTGACCAAGTGACAAAATTAGTGGACCAAATGTGGGTTAGACAGCATCACCACCAGATGGATTCGTAGCTGGCTGATTGGCCATACTCAGCATGTGGTCCTCACTTTACAATGCCTTGGTAAGGCCACACTTGGAATACTGCATCCAGTTTTGGTCACCATGATTAAAAAATATGTTGAGACTCTAGAAAGAGTACAGAGAAGAGCAACAAAGATGATTAGGGGACTGGAGGCTAAATATATATAAAGAACGGTTGCTGGAATTGGGTGTGCCTAATTTAATGAAAAGAAGGATGATGCGTGACATGATAGCAGTGTTCCAATATCTCAGTGGTTGCATTATTTTAACATGTCTTCCTTTATTTGCAATATGTCATGACAACTAAGTCATACTAACTTTTATTTGATGTACACCCTCAAGATAGCAGTGATGATCTACTATACTATATTTTTTCATTAAAAAAAATAAAGCCACAACTTAATAAATAAACAATTATGAGCCAAGAGCATAGATAATAGATTCTGTCTGTTATGCAACTTTCCAAAACACAGTTTTTATTCTTTCCAACCAAAGGGAACATTGGAAAGAAATTGCACGAAGAGTATTTTTTCTGTCTGTGGGTAAGATAACTGTCCAAAAACTGAATAAAACAGGGCCAAATTTGGTGTTAAGGAAAAAGCTGGCAAAAGAACTTGCAAAATGGCCCAGATCCAGTGCATGCGCACAGACACAGAGACAATTTCCCATAGCATCATGGTGAAAAAGGCAGTTGGGCTGTCATTTTGTCAATTGCTTCATTTTAATCGCCTGTCGCTGTATTCATGACCCCCAGATCCAGAGAGTTGGAAAGAATTCTGGTAGCCAAGTTGTAGACCATAGAATAGTAGAGTTGGAAGGGACCTTGGAGGTCTTCTAATCCAACCCTCTGCTCAAGTGGGAGAGCCTGTACCACTCCAGACAAATGGCTGTCCAGTCTTTTCTTAAAAATCTCCAGTCATGGAACACCCACAACATCTAGAGGCAAGACATTCCACTGGTTAATTGTTCTCACTGTCAGGAAATTGGTCCTTAGTTCTAGGTCGCTTCCCTCCTTGGTTAGTTTCCATCCATTGGTTCTTCTCCTATTCTCAGGTGCTTTGGAGAACAGGTTGGCCCCCTCTTCGTAGTGACAGTCCCTCAAGTACAGTACTGGAAGCCTGCTATCATGTGACCCCAGTCCTTCTCTTTTTAGACTAGACATACCTAGTTCCTTCAATTGTTCATTGTATGGTTTATCCTCCAGACACCTTACTTACTGATTGTTCTTCAGGTTTTCCTTATCTTGTTATTCTTTCCAACCCCACAGAACATAAAGGGTTTCCGAACTTACTAAACCAGCAGGATAATTCTCTGGAAACCAAAGAGAATAGGTTCAGTTTCTTTTCATCCAGTAAGTGATAAGCATCTTCTTAATCAGACTTTCTTTTCCTTCTAACCCAGTTCTGTTGGACTGTGACTTCTACCCTTCTACACCAGCCCAGCTGTAGAACTCCTTCATCACTGCAATATATTGCTTCTCTGTTGATACAAAACTCTTGATTAAATCATTTACTTCATATATGCATGTATGCATATATACGCCCATATGCAAACCTATATCTGTATCTGGGAGTGAATGTATGTGTGCGTGATTGTGTACATGTACCTGTTGGAACATGATAGTTTTTGTATCCCATTGTGTAGCATTGAACTTAATATCTCTAGGATTATTCCACTACTGAAGTCAATCAAAGTGAGACTGGTTAAAAGTACGGTCAGATAAATAAACATGTTCTCTAGAACTGGTAAGAGGAATTCTTACTCCAAGTGTAGTAACTTAGTAGTCCTCTCACTGAACATGTGAGATATATAATTGTTAATGAAATGGCATCTCTTAAAAAAAAAGGAGAGAAAGGAAAGGATAGAATGTAAATGTAGTGCTAATTGAATTACACTTTGGCACTGTGAGACACTAATGTAAATATTCTTGTGAGTAGGCCTAAGACACTTGAGGTAATTACTTAAAGTCTTCCTTTCAAAGAATCCTCCCTCTTTTTATATGCTTTTTAACATTAGCACTTTCTTCCTGACAAATTAAATGAAATTTCATTACTCGCTCTGACTTAATGGTATCAAGGCTGTCTGTTCCACTTCTGGGTACTCATGAGTGTTAGCACTGTATGAGCAAAAGACAACAGTTTTGTGGTCCCTGGGTTCTTTAGATCACTAGTCCTGGGAATCTTTGGCCAAATGTTTTCACCTCCTGGCCAGGCTTGTATTGTACTGCACTGCACTGCACTGCATTGAAGAGATGATTATGTCCCACAGCAATCATGATCTCAGCAACACTGCACAGTGCATCAAATGAAGCTCCAAAAAGATTTTTCAAAGGTGCTTTTTCAAAAGGCAACGGGACTTTGTTTTTTTTTCTTGAGGACGATGTTTCGCTTCTCATACAAGAAGCTACTTCAGTTCTGACCGTCAGAAGTCCAGGTGCCTTTTGAAGAAGCACTTTTCAGACAGCCATGATCTGGATGACTGAAAATCTCCATCGACTTTCAAAAAGATGCTTTGGGGCTTCTGGTAGCATCTGTCTGCACCTCTGTAAAGCAACTGACTGTTTCCCCCAAATTCAGTTAGCAGCTACACTAGCAGTCCCAAATTCAAGGACAGCTGTATGCTCCCAGGAAAGATGTGGCAGCTTTAAAAAGATGCACACAACTGCTACAGTGTCTTCCCGTGCATTTTAAAGCACCTTTTCTACTCCCCCTCCCCAAATCCCACATAGACAGTTTTCAATAGGAAAAAAAATCTGTGCATTGATTCCCTCCCAAGCAATTCAGATTATAAAGAACCCATAAGAATACTTGAAAACAAAAGTGATATGAATTTGGAAGCAACATGCAGTGAACAGGAAAACAGTGAGAGAGCAAGGATGGGTAGCCTCTGTTAGCAAGTTGCCAGCCTGAGGACATATCACAAGGTTACCTAGTAGAAAAGCGTGAAATTGTTTGTCCACAGTTAGAAGCAAGGGGATTTTTATCCATGCTCACTTTCTGGATTAGGAGAAATTCTAATCTGTGGTTTTTCTGGGGGCTGGAAAATCCAGGTCTATGAGATTGTGTCCAGAATTGTCTCCATCCTTTTCCAAAAGCATAAGCTGGTTGCATCCATTACCACCACTTCGTTTTCTTTCCCAGAAATGAAATAAGATAAATGTTGCCACATTAAAGGACTGCTAATTTTAAGTCCTGTGATATACCAGGTGGTGGAGATCAGTGGAATGAGATTTACTGGTTCCCCAGAAAGGAAGAATTGGAAGGATATTGTGAATGAATGTACTAGCAAAATATTCACAAGAAATGGCCATCCAGTAAAGGATATTCCACCACTTTCTGATGCTCCCATTAAAAGTTTGCCTCTTCTGTGAACTGACTAGGAAAGCCACGTAGCTCAGTGCCAATAATAATAATAATAATAATAATAATAATAATAATAATAATAATAATAATAATAATAATAATAATAATAATAATAATAATAATAATAATAATAATAATAATAATAATAATAATAATAATAATAACAATAGCAATATTTGTGGTAAGCTTAGAAACAAGGGGGGAAATTGATGAGTTTGGGGATTCTGATATTGCAACTTAAATGAAAAGTATCATTCGTTCAGCTACTCAACGGTTGTCCCAAAGATGCTTTTTCAAGAGGCAACTGGACTTTCTTTGTTTTTCTTTGAAGACATTTTGCTTCTCATCCAAGAAGCTTCTTCAGCTCTGACTGGATGGTGGGGAATGGAAGGATTTATATGTTCTGCCCTGTGCCCTGCCCCATCCTTGGGAGAGCAGGGTAACCCTCCACCCTGAAGCAGAACAACCCAACATCTGAGGGATTTTTCTGAGCATATGCAGAATAACTTCCCCTCCTGAGCCTGCATGAGTTTCTGAGAAGACCCAAGGATGGGGCAGGATGCAGGGCAGAAAACATCCTGCAGCCAAGAAGGCTCCACACACCTTTGCACTACTCAGGTGACCCTGAAGACACAGGTAAACCTCCCAGTGGCCTCAACGACTCTCTAAAAGAAGGCAAATGACCAGCTGTCTGCAAGGAGTATAAATCCTTCCATTCCCCACCATCCGGTCAGAGCGGAAGAAGCTTCATGGATGAGAAGCGAAATGTCTTCAAAGAAAAACAAGGAAATCCAGTTGCCTCTTGAAAAAGCACCTTTGGGACAACCACGACCTGGATGACTGAGAATCTCCATAGAGATTTACGCCATGGTTCTATCACTCCCTCTACTGCTGGGGCTAAATGGGGTCAATGAATACTCTGACTATTGCTGAGCATCAGGCTACAGTGGTCGTGATAAGAGGGAGAAGACGCTGTTCCGTGTCTGTTTAGCTTTTCATTTTCGGCATTGTCAAGTGAGTGGAGAAATGCATTTGAGAAGATTAGTGCTCCGATGTTGCACCATTCTTGCTAGATGTCCTCCTAGGACATACCTCACACAGAGCATTGAGGGTTGATGAAGCCAAGTTCTTTCTTATCTCAAAGGTCTTCTCTCCAGCTTGGAAAGCAAGGACTTTGGAAGATAAATTGCAGTGAGCCCGATGTTTTTTTGGCAAGAATTCTGGGTCAGCCTTGAAAGAAAATATCTCTGCTTGTTTTGCATGCTAGAGATGTAACAGGTTCTGAAAAACAGCTCTAGCCTCTTGTGTGGTCCAGGTGAAAGTTCAGGAAGCCCCTCAGTCGATTATAATTTTT
This sequence comes from Azemiops feae, assembly GCA_023970755.1. Lineage (NCBI taxonomy): Eukaryota > Metazoa > Chordata > Lepidosauria > Squamata > Viperidae > Azemiops > Azemiops feae. The sequence goes on along the minus strand of JALGBA010004004.1, from coordinate 181,769 downwards.
CAACAAACAGACTGCACCACCATCACCGAAAGCAAGAATCTAAAAAATAAAAAATAGTTGGGACTTTATTATTATTCATAAGATTAATATACCAAAGAAAATGCTAAGCACCCAATATGTACAGTAAACGAAACAAGGGGCCTGTCCGTGGACATTCTCAATCATCCAGGTCGTGGTTGTCTCAAAGGTGCTTTTTTTTTGAAAAGGCAACTGCATTGTTTTTCCTTGAGGAAGGAGAAGAAAACATTTTCCTTCTCATCCAATCAGCTTCATCAGTTTTGACGGTGGGGGGGGGACACGAAAGGATCAGTACTATCCTCCCATCCCTACCCTTACCCCTATCCTTCCATCCCCCCCCCCCACTGTCGGAACTGATGAAGCTTCTTGAAGGAGAAGCAAAATATTTTCTTCTTCCTCCTCAAGGGAAAACAGTCCAGTTTTGTTTTGTTTTTGTTTTTGTTTTTTAAAAAAGCACCTTCGGTCAAAAAAAAACGAAAATAAAAAATCCACAAGCAATAGCCAGGAATAAGTTGTGGGAGAGACCAGCTGGTGGAGAAGGCGAGGTTTGTCATCTGCCCTTTGAGGGTCTTCTGGGACCTTCAATCTAATTGCAGCATCTTTAGTAGATGCGAATTTCAAGGTTACACCTGGCTGGTCAAGGGCAGGTCCAAGTGTAATCGGTACTTAGATCATACATTAATCTGATTTGCCATCTATTAGGTTTGATTTCTGCATTCCTTGGCCTCTTCCCTGAAGGCAGGATTATTGTGATAGTTTAAGATAATGGATTCCAAGGGAAGAAAGGTCAGGCAGGCACTGAGATTCAGAACCTTAAGATAATATGATTAATCTAAAAGCTGCTTTCGGAAAGGGGAGGGGCACCCTTTAATATGCTTAATTTAGAAGACAAGAAGGGGAAGAGAGGGGAAGCAGCAAAGAAAAGGGAGGCAGAAAGGGAAGAACCCACCTCATTAACCACTATAATGAATGGGTGTTATGGAGAAAATATCCCATTCGTTTTCACACTGACAATGCATACACACGTACACAGAGATGGATTTACTGCAGGCTGGGGGAAGAGTCCAATAATAATTTGAGCACCACACATTATGCAGGGTGACATGGAGTGACCATGGGTATCCTCTTTAATGCTGAACAGAGAAATTCTGATTCATTTTTTTTTTCTGCCTGTTTTTCTTTCTGTTCCGTGAAACTTAGCTAACTTTGAAAGTCTTAAAAAAGTTGGCTCTGGTTAATGTTTGGATAAGAGAGAGGCAGAAAAGGCTTCCCAATTAATTTTTATTCTATATTGGAGAGATTCTACCTTCTCTCTCTCTCTCTCTCTCTCTCTCTCTCTCTCTCTCTCTCTCTCTCTCACACACACACACACACACACACACACACACATCATCTATCTATTCATTAGCTATCTATCTATCTATCTATCTATCTATCTAATCTATCATATATACCATCATCTATCTATTATCTATTATCTATCATATATATCTATTATCTATCTATCTATCTATCTATCTATCTATCTATCTATCTATCTATCTATCTATCTATCTATCTATCTATCTATCTATCTATCTATCTATCTATCCATCCTCGAAGAAATGGCAAAACATTCCATATTGTTACTAAGAAAACTATATGGGCGTCACTCCATTAGTTGCTTCTTGATTCTTGAGGGTAGATATAAAAAGATTCCTTATGAGCTGAGGTTACAAAAGAATTTATCAAAGCCCTAATCCATGTCCTGCTATATTGTATTATTTATAAAGATGGGAGAGTCCATCTTGTTACTTCCCATTTTAAGAATTCCATTGCAACAACATTCTGGAAAAAAATCCAATAAAATCATGGAAATAACCGCATCTTTTGAAATGTTTGCTAGTGAGCAAAGGGAATGAAGGAACATTTGCAGGGATATTTGTAACATTTGCATATACACTAGAAGAACGTTGCTTAGGTCTCTTTTGAGGGTCTGGGGAAGAAATGAATGTGGCAGAGAATGAAGGCTGTATATAAAGCTGTCTTCAATATATATTTTCCATTCATTCCCTCTATCCTAGATAATGCCAGGGTGAAGTTCATGGTGGTCAAAAATAATTAATATATAAAAGAAGACTAAGGTATTAAACTAGGAACAGTTGCCAAAGGCCAGTTATAACCAAAATCACCACTATCTTCTATTTGTTGCTACTGAGTGTGCAACATTCTTTATAGTTGTGAAATGCACATCCACACACCCCCTCAGTCTGGAACTGAAATCCTGTGGGGAAGCATACATATGAAAATAGAAATACACATATTAATACAGTCTGGTGCAATATATTGTATGCTGCTTTGGTGATGGATGTGTTAAAAAAAGTGTTAAAATAGTTATTAGTGACTAATTGTTCTGTTCCACTTTCTATACTTGTCCTTTTTATCTTTCAATTTATCAGAGAGTTCTTTATGCAGCCATGCTGGTTTCTTTTGAGAGCTGTTATTTTTCCTCTTTGTTGGTATTGTGCTAGACTGGGCTTTTATTATCTCACTTTTCAAAATTTCCCAAGCTTCTTGAGTTGTTTTCCCATTGAGGATTCTCATCCATAGAATCCTTCCCAAGCTCTCTCTAAGTTTATTGAAATTAGCTCTCTTAAAGTCCAAGACTCTAGTTTGACTATGTTCTATTGCTTGTGCTTGCAACTAAGCAACAAACAACTCCACTATTTTCCCTAGTAAATCACCAGCTGTGTTTCCATCATAATAGGTCATAACTATTTAGCAAATGTTGCTCTGAGGGTGAATGCATGCTCAAACATTAAGAATTTATGAAGATTTTTTTTCTGGATTCCTCTATACATCGTCATGTCTAACTTCTTCCGAACAAGTGTACAAGTCTGTATTTAGCTATCTGATGGGGTATGAATTTTTCCAACTGTCAAGTTGCATTTCCGACAGTTTCAAAGCACTCTAAATCAATGCACAATTGGAGATCTTAATTTAAATGTGTTGCATTTTAATTGTTGTTTTGCAAGGATCTTCTTTTAGCCAAAGATTCCCCAGAAAATACAAAATATTACTGCTGATAGCAAATTAAGAAATAATAAGACAGAATTATGAGTATTTTTTTTAACACAGGCAGGGAAAGCTAGAGATGTGTCAATAAATAAACAGGAGAAGGAACAAACCGTAAGAGTAGGATGAAGATACCAGAGGCCAGAAAACGGGAAACTAAGAATATAATTTTCTAGGAAAACAGGAGACAATTCAAAGGATGTGTTCAGAACTGAAATGATTGTATTAAAAGGACATACTGGAAATAATTACTCAAAATAAGATCTATTAAGTTAGAATTAGAATAACAGAGTTGGAAGGGACCTTGTAGGTCATCTAGTCCAACCACCCCCCCCACCCAGGCAGGAGACCCTACACCATTCCTGACAGATGGCAGTCCAGTCTCTTCTTGAAAGCCTCCAGTGGTGAAGCTCCCACAACATCTGGAGGCAAGTTCTGTTCCATTGGTTGATTGTTCTCACTGTCAAGAAATTTCTCCTTATTGTCCTAAGTTAAACCTGATACAGAACTAATCCAGATTCTGATAGGTGAAAGACTGTTCTTATACTTTTTTTTGATAGTTGTGTTGTTAAATAACTCTTCAGTAGTATGACAGAGCCCAGTGCTAACCTGCTTAAAGTCTAAAATGTTGGGCTGCTAGATTTGATCCAGATGATCTCAAGATGGCAACAAACCACTTTGTTGCCCTTTTAGGATCACTTCAGCATTTGCAAGCCAGATCTGGTGGCCCAATTAAAGAATTGTTTTTAGGTTGACCTTTCTTGGCCATAATACCCCACCCTTTCCCCTTTTTTGTGATTTCAGATTCTTTTTTACTAGATCAGTTCAGGATTCTTTGTGATGAAAAATAGCATACAATCCTTTGATTAATTGTAATCAATATACACTTAGATAGAAAAATGTTCCAGGAGAGATAAGGGTTGCACACATCAGCCCTGTCACCATCATTTCTTACTTTTATAGAAACTTTCATTAAAGTTGTCCCAAAGGTGCTTTTTCAGGAGGCAACTGGATTTTCTTGTTTTTCTTTGAAAACATTTCACTTCTCATCCAAGAAGTTTCTTCAGCTCTGACTGGATAGTGGGGAATGGAAGGATTTATACTCCTTGCAGACAGCTGGTCATTTGCATTCTTTTAGAGAGTCGTTGAGGTCATTTGGAGGTTTACCTGCAGGCTCCACACACATTTGCACTGCTTAGGTGACCCTGAGGACACAGGTAAACCTCCAGGTGGCCTCAACGACTCTCAGAAAAAATGCAAATTACCAGCAGTCTGCAAGGAGTATAAATCCTTCCATTCCTCACCATCCAGTCAGAGCTGAAGAAGCTTCTTGGATGAGAAGCGAAAGGTCTTCAAAGAAAAACAAGAGAGTCCAGTTGCCTCTTGAAAAAAACAGGCTTTTGGGACAAGTATGACCTGGAGGACTGAGAATCTCCACAAATCCCGTTTGCGCGGGATTTTCCCCAGATCTCGCCTTATGTAAGGACCCACTTCAACTAACCCACCCAAGAAAGCAGAACTCTTGAAACAGGCATTGTCCCAAAAGGATACTTTTATTAGGGGTCAGTGACAGTAGGGAAGTCAAGGCGAGATCTGGGGAAAATCCCGCGCAAACGGTATAGTTAAGCAGGCAATATTCCTCCTCCCACCAAAGTCATAATGTCCATTTGAAATTCAGCCAATCCACAGGTGGTATGGTGTGCGTGTAACTGGCACAGTTGGCGGGCATCTCAAGGTCTTCTCCAGTTTCGTTTCTCTTCAACCGTCTCCCTGATAAGGGAGACACATTCTTGTCTCAAGTGGATAGAGGCAGGAGGGGAAGAGTAGAAAGCGAAAGTTATCCCAAGTGAAAGCATGGTCTCCCTCCCCCCCAGCAGAATGGCAGGTCCCAAAAGTAGAATATATATGCAAGGGAAAACATAGAGGTTTTGGGGTCCTGACACTTTCATTAAAGGTCCAAACCCACTAAATTGCGTAGTTTTTCAACTCCCAGAATTCTAAGCAATGGCCATATCTGAGAATCCATTCATCTGGAAGTAACAAGGTTCTGAAAAGGTGTTTTGGAGGACCCTGAATATACAATACAGGTGTTCCTTGACTTACAACCATTCATTTAGTGACTGTTCAAAGTTACAGCAGAACTGAAAAAAGTGATTACAGCTGACCCTCGCACTTGTGACCACTGTAGCATCCTTGTAGTCATGTGATGAAAATTCAGGTGCTTGGCAACTGGCATGTACTTATGACTGTTGCAGCATGCCCAGGTCATGTGATATCCATGTATGACTTTCCCAGACAGCTTCTGACAAGTAAAGTCAATGGGGGAAGTGAATCTCAGCTGCGTATTCACTGAATAAAACATGGTGATTTGCTTAACAACAATAGCAAAACTAACATTGGCCAAGACTCACTTAACAACTTTCTTGATTAGCAATGGCCCCAATTGTGGTTACAAGTTGAGGACTTAGATAAACCTTGTGCATAGTCCAAAGTTCTGATATAATTTGGCAACAGACCCTTCAGTTTTCAACATATCGCTGTTAATTTCAAAGGATTATATTTGAAATTATTTCTGGAATATGAGGCTTTCTCAGAGCCCCGTTTGCCCTCAGGGGACCAAAACTATTAAACTTTAGCAGATCTTCACAATAAGAAAAGCTTGAGACCCCAGCCAGCTGACAGGAGTTGTGCATAAAAAGATGAATGAGAAATCCATTAAGTTTTCTTTTTTTTTAGTGGGAATTGATCCGATTCATATTTCTCAAGCTTTTATTATATTCAGAACCTTGTAAACATGTCTCCATTTAAATGACATATATAAAAGTCTGTACTTTAGAAAAATGTGCACAAAAGTTCTCTTACATATATGCTAGCGTGTAAAAAGCACAAAATGACAGGATAGGAGCAAAATCATCCACGGAAATGCACTCATGGGAATAATATGGCAGGACGTGAGACAAAGAAAGAGCATGGAATATGATCATGCTTGGAAGATACTGGGGTCCAGGAGAAAGAAACTAAACATATCAGGGTAGAAATTAAGAACAGAAGGAGATACTTTGGACAAGAATGTCTGCAATATTTTTTAAAAAATCAAATGTTTTTTCCTTTTCGGTCTTCCTTCCCCAAACAGTTGGAAAATAGTGTGTATTGTCGTTGCTATTATTGTTAATTATGATACTGTGTTCACAAGACTAGATATATGAGTGAGGATCACACGCATATACATACATGCTTAAAAGGAGATAAAGTTACATACTTGATTACAGAGAAAAAGAGAGAGAGATGATGGATGGATGGATGGATGGATGGATAACAGCCAGCCAGATGCATGGAAGCATGGAAGCATGGATGCATGGATAGATAGATAGATAGATAGATAGATAGATAGATAGATAGATAGATAGATAGATAGATAGATAGATAGATAGATAGATAGATAGATAGATAGATAGAGATAGATAGATAGATAGATAGATAGATAGATAGATAGATGATAGAGATAGATAGATAGAAGATAGATAGATAGATAGATAGATAGATAGATAGATAGATAGATAGATAGATAGATAGAAGATAGATAGATAGATAGATAGATAGAAGATAGATAGATAGATAGATAGATAGATAGATAGATAGATAGATAGATAGAGAGATAGAGAGATAGAGAGATAGATAGATAGATAGATAGATAGATAGATAGATAGATAGATAGATAGATAGATAGATAGATAGATAGGTAGGTAGGTAGGTAGGTAGGTAGGTAGGTAGGTAGGTAGGTAGAGATAGATAGATCAATTGAGAGAGAGAGAGAGAAAGATATTTATTCCTCTATGAAAAGGAAATACTTTAAAATATTTTAGAATAATGTGATGTCAGTTTTATACAATACAGCTCTATCTAGTTGAATAAGAAAGGACAACAGTTTTAAAAAATTAAGAATAGGAAGTATTTAAGGTTTGGGATAACAGCCAAAAGAAAAAAGAAACAATGGAAGCTGGTCTATTATACAGATTAATATCGAAACGAACGGCAAATAGAGCTGTTATTTAGAGTGAATGCTAGAGAGAGTGAGAGAGAGAGAGAGAGAGAGAGAGAGAGAGAGAGAGAGAGAGACTTGGCTTGATCATTTTAACAAAAGCACCAGAAAGCTGTTGCAATCTTTCAAGTTGCAAAGTTCCCGATGTTTCAAAAGGCCATTAAAACAAACTCCAACTCCATAGTTATTTATCGCCAAAGTGCGAGCAAGGAAAACAGCCAAGAAACCGAGCGAAGCTCCTGTTTTAATCATCAGAGGGCAACTGCTGGCCAGCTTCCTAACAACCCTCCTCAACTCCCCTCCCCACCCAGGTGCCCAGGCATCGCCCCGAGACAGCGTGATTTGTCTGAAAGTGGTTAAACCTATTAATACCCCGGTTCTATTTGTTTTACAGGACGTGGTGGACGGACATCGTGAAAGGTTATCTTTGACACGGTTTTAGCTATTATTGTCTGCCCGTGAAATGGTATTTCTTGAGAGAGAGAGAAAAAAGGAACAGAGAGAGAGAGAGAGAGGTCTTCCGAACAAAATAACGATAAATCCTGATTTAGATACATAAAGCTGCCAGTGATATCACATAATATCAGTGTTCTTTCTCATTCAATACCGACGTTTTCAAGATAAATGGTAAAACTAAGCTGGAAATCCATCTGGCCAGCTGCCTAGTCTAATGAATAACCCCACTTTGGCTCCTGCAATGTAAGCAGAAAGAGTCCTCAGCCGGGCCGCTTTCGTCTGTCATGAATCTACAAGACAGCCAACATAATATCTAGGCGACAACACCGTGCTAACAGAGCAGTGACTTCCATTTTCTTTGCTTTCTATTGATTTTCACTTAATAACTAGCGAAATACTAAACGTCCGCCCTGAGTACCTAATAAATCCTGCCTGAGCTTTTTATTGAGGAGAATTTAATAAAAACAACCATGGCTTCGGAGGGATTTTTCTTCTGGACTGAACGTGGCAAGAGGTGGGTGCCAGGCTCAGGACATGATGGGGAAGGAAAGCCATTGGGATGGCAGCTTTGAAGGCCTCGTCTCCCTTGAAAGGGTTTTAGAGGGAGTTCACGAGACTCGGCCAGGGGGGTCCTAGCAGTTCAAAAGCAGCTTCGGAAGCAGGAGCAAATGAAATTGGGAGGTTGAGGCCCAAAGTTGTCTCTTCCGCTGCAGCCAAAGGAGAGAAATTCACAGCTCTGGGCTGTGCAAAGGCAAATCGGTCAATCCCAGTGGTGGGATTCAAATAGGTGAACAACCGGTTCTCTGCATGGATGCCACTACCGGAAGTCCATTCTGGGCCTGGGCAGCAAAAAAATTAGCTACCGGTTCTGCCGAAGTGGTGCGAAAACGGCTGAATCCCACCACTGGTCAATCCCCATCTGAATCTTGGCTAACGGGTGCCTGAAACAGGCTTGGTACGAATCTGTTTTTAGGGCCAATCCCATCATGGAAAGAACTACAGGTGGCCCTCAACTTACGACCGAAATTGAGCACGTTGCTCAAGTGAGAAATTTGTCAAGTGAGCTTTGCCCCCATTTTATGACTTTTCTTGCCACATTTGTTAAGCGAATCACTGCAGTTGTGAAATTAGTCGCACGGTTGTTAAGTGAATCCGGCTTCCCCATGGACTTTGTTTGTCAGAAGGTTGCAAAAGGGGATCACGTGACCTTGGGACGCTGCTAACGTCATAAATATGAGCCAGTTGCCAAGCGTTCAAATTTTGATCACGTGACCCTGGGGGGGTGCTGCAACGGTCTAAAGTGTGAAAAACGGTCAGAGGTCATTTTTTTTCAGTACCATTGTAACTTCAAACGGTCACTAAATGAACTGTCGTAAGTCAACGACTACCTGTAGAGCTAATGTGATTTTTTTTTTCTAAAGCAATTGAAGAGGAGGTCCCCTTTGATTGATTGATTGATCGATTGATTGATGATTGATATCCCACCTTTTTTATGTTTACGAATAACTCAAGGTGGCAAAACGTATCCAACACACCTTCCTCCTCCTACGGTATTTTCTTAGTCCTGGACTGAGCTACACTTTTCTCTTGCTGCTTCAAATACAGAAATGCAGTGTTGTTTGTTATGGATTGCTGTTGTTTTAATCATTTAGTTATATCTGACCTTTGGCGACTTTATAGGCAAATGCTCTGCATGCTACCCTCTCAAGCGTAGCTTCTTTCTTTTTTGTTATGGATACCCTTATCTTTTTATTTATTCGTTTACTTCCTCCTTTTATTGTTTTCACAAGTAACTCAAGGCTGCAAACACACCTAATACTTGTTCCCCCTCCTGTTTTCCCCACAACAACAATCCTGCGAGGTGGGTTGGGCTGAGAAAGAGTGACTGGCCCAAAGTCACCCAGCCGGGTTACGTGGTTAAGGTGAGATTTGAACTCACGGTCTCCCGCTTTCTGTTCCAGTGCCTTAACTACTAGGCCAAACTGGCTCTCTAGATGGACACCTGAAGGATTTTCAAGGAAACCAGGATACTGAATTAATTCACCGGTTCAATGATGCTTTATATAAAGGCCTGATCTAACTGTATTCCTTTACAGTTCCATAGATTTTCTTTGCAATCAATTCTATTGTTACCTTCTGGGCAGGTGGAAGCTTAAGTTGGCCATGATCTAATATTCTTCTTCTTCTTCTTGTGCCATATCCATTATCGGACGTTGCCGATCAGGTTGGCGATCCTGTTTTTATCAGCAGCCGCACGAAAAAGTGCTGCTGAGTTTTGTCCAAACCAGTCCCTTAGATTTTGAAGCCATGATGTTCTTCTTCTGCCTGGACCTCGTTTGCCTTCAATCTTTCCTTGGAGGATTAAATGGAGTATGCCGTATTTTTCTGGGTGTCGCATCACATGTCCGAAATATTCTTTCGTTTTTTAATTGTTTGGATGATTTCCCTGGGCTTTCCCAGGCGGCTTAAAACCTCCTCATTTCTGATCTTGTCCACCCAGCTTATACGTAACAGCCGCCTGTAAACCCACATTTCAAATGCTTCTAGTCTCTTCAGGTGGCCTTCTGTCAGAGACCAACTCTCTACTCCATGGAGCAGGATAGAATATACAAGAGACAATATTATATGGGTGCTCATTGGTCACTTATTATGCAGATTCCAGTATATAATTCAGGTAGAGTTGCTTCCTTTCATCTTTTATTGTTACTGGCTGCTATAAATAAGGAAATAACATTTTAGGTTGCAAAAGTTTCTATCTTGCTTACTAACGGTCCAATAAGATGCTAGGATTTTGATCTATACTAATAGTGTTTATTGTTTATTGGGATCTATTAATTATATTTTCATTTTAAATACTGTATTTTGTGCTGAATTGTACTATTTCTGGCTGATCTTGGTAATGCATTGATATTGAAACTGTATTCCGTTCTGTAACTGTGGATGAACTTGGAAGGTTTTAAAAGTTAAATTTGGATTCAGAATATACATAATTTTTTTTTCCAGAATGTCCAAGTCCTTCATTTTATGTGCTACTACTTCAACACACCCTATGAAGAAGATGTAAGTCTCAACAAACCACTGCATATATATTGAGGGAACCCGATAGGAAGTCTGACCGCACCACAATTCTTTTTTGTGTTGTGGCTTTCTGATGCAGAAATACCAAACTCCCTTCAATACAATCATCAGACAGTCTTACATAAAGCCAAATGAATTTCGGTTTTGGTAGCGTGTGTATGTTTTCCTTCAAGGAATTTGAGAGGATATACATATCCTCTCAAGCACTTTCAGGATATGCATATCTAAATTAATGTCACTCTCACCTTGTGAGAGAATTCTTGCAGCAAATATGATCAGAAGAAAAATAGTAGAACTGCTGCTCTTAATTATTCAATCCTCTATGTGAGAAATTCAATAATTAATATTTTTCCTGCTAAATCTTTTCCCCCTATGGAATTTATATGGCAGTATTATTTTTAAATTGATTTTGGGGATTTCTAACATGCTCCAATTCTATTCCCATTTCTTTCCAAGAGTTAGTTAATATTTTCCTTCCTAGACTTGAACACTGGGCACTATCTAAAAAAATGAAATTCAATGGTGAAAAAAGCAAGGTTCTACATTTAGGCAAGAAAAACCAAATGTACAGGTATAGTATAGGGGGTACCTTGCTCAATAGCAGTAACTGTGAGAGGGACCTTGGAGTCCTAGTGGACAATCACTTAAATATGAGCCAGCAGTGTGCTGCAGCTGCCAAAAGGCCAACACAGTGCTAGGCTGCATTAACAGAGGGATAGAATCAAGATCACGTGAAGTATTAATACCACTTTACAATGCCTTGGTAAGGCCACACTTGGAATACTGCATCTAGTTTTGGTCACCACGATGTAAAAAAGACGTTGAGACTCTGGAAAGAGTGCAGAGAAGAGCAAAAAAGATGATTAGGGGACTGGAGGCTAAAGCATATGAGGAACGGTTGCTGGAATTGGGTATGTCTAGTTTAATGAAGAGAAGGACGAGGGGGGACATGATAGCAGTGTTCCAATATCTCAGGGGCTGCCACAAAGAAGAGGGAGTCAAGCTATTCTCCAAAGCGCCTGAAGGCAGGACAAGAAGCAACAGATGGAAACTAATCAAGGAGAGAAGCAACCCAGAACTAAGAAGAAACTTCCTGATAGTTACAACAATTAACCAGTGGAACAACCTGCCTCCAGAAGCGGTGAATGCTCCAACACTGGAAGTTTTTAAGAAGAGACTGGACAACCATTTGTCCGAAATGGTATAGGGTTTCCTGCCTGAGCAGGGGTGTTGGACTAGATGACCTCCAAGGTCCCTTCCAACTTTATTATTATTATTATTATTATATGAAGACCTGTCTCTCTGGAGAAGGTTCAAATGCTGAGAAAGGTGGAAGGAAAGAGAAGAAGACCAGCAGGAAAATGGATAGCCTCAGTTACAGTAGTAATGGGTGCACTGTTGTGAGACTTGAAAAACCAAGTTAGGGACAGATCATCATGGACAACATCTGTGTGGTTGCTAAAAATTGACACTGAGTTGATGACCAATCAATCAATCAACCAATCAAGGCAAAAACCCAATTCTGTCTGAAGAAGACTTTGATTCTAGGAAAGGTGGAACAAAAGAGAGAAAGAAGATAACCAGAAGCTAGGTGAATAGATTTAATTATAGTAGCAGTGGAGGTACCATTGAAAGACCAGGTTAGGGACAAATTGTCACAGAAGAAATTTATCTATGTGGTCATTAGGAGTCAAAAATGACTTGATGGCACATAATTAATCAATTGCGTATGCTCAGTCCTCACTAATTATTTTTGTGGATGTTTCCCCTCTGTGTTTTACTTGGGTGTACCTCCTCCAGTTCTCCAGATGATATCTTGTTCCGCATGGAGGATTTAATATTTTGAATTTAAACTAATACATTTGCTGTAAGTTTAGACACCTTTGACATGCAGCTGAACTTTGCAGTCTGGAAGGCTCTCATCCTGTGTATCATTTTGAACTTTGAGTTTTCATTGATGGTCACCCAACGGTTCAATCTGTACTTCTTATAGAGAACAATTCAGTGGAATGAGAGATGAAGATTTCATATGATAAAAACAGGTATTTCCTGTGTTATGTTGAAACCAAAGGTACATCTTTCACTTTTTAAAGTATTGATTGCACCAAGACTGAGTCAATAAAGAATAATTAGAGGACCTAACAGGTTCACGAAGGACTGTTTTCCAAACTACTGGCATATTTCTCAATGCTTGGATGATTTACCACAAGTTGAATCTTCTGTAAGATGTTAATACAGGGGTTTATTCCTGTCTCCTGTTGGTGTGTGGCCTGGAAATTTGTATTTCTGCCATGCAGTCCATGATTTCAATGCTCCCCCTCCATCATCAAGATTGTTTAAAGTGTTATTTCAAACTATATGGTCAAAAATGTATTAACAGAAGAGAATATTTGTAGCTCAAATAACCCAAGAAAGCAGGTAAAAAAGATTTGGCTAATAAAAAAATTGTAGTAAGGTTGATGTTATTTAGTTTAAGTAATGAGAGGTCTGCAAGAAAACAACCAAGTTAAGAGAGCACCAAGGACCATATAAATATATATTTCATGTGTGTACTGTGTATGCGTGTGTGTGTGTGTTTGTGTATGGATAGATAGATAGATAGATAGATAGATAGATAGATAGATAGATAGATAGATAGATAGATAGATAGATAGATAGATAGATAGATAGATAGATAGATAGATAGATAGATAGATAGATGATAGATAGACAGATAGACAGAGAGTAATATACTACACAAAGAAAAGTGATTGTACTGATAACAAAAGCACAGGAAAAGAAAGTAAGGGGGAAGTATTCTATATTAAGAATAATATACTTGCTATTTTACAGTTATCTCCCTCCTCATATTTGCTGACCTCTCCAAATTCCTACATTTTGCTGTGACACAATGTCATACCCATATCTTTGTGTCTCTAATTACACTTGAAAAGACATATATAAATTGACAAGGTAGAAATTAGCAGCAAGTTATGTGCCTATCAGGATTTCCCAAGCAGCTGCCATAATTTATAATACCATGCTCTGAATTTCATGTGAATTCTATATGTCCAGGACCTTTTAATTGGTAAGCATAAAGGTGTATTGCTTTCTCCCCTAATGTATTCTATTGCTCAATAAAAGATTGTTTCAGAGAACCATGATTGTGACAAATGATTTACTATTAAGAACATTCTGTAATTATTGTTCAGTGGTACCACAGACCGATATATCATTAACATGATAGACGATCTTTTATATCAGCAAAAATAACTAAATTAATAAAAATGGCTTCATTCCAAAGTCTGTCAGAAAGCCAATATTCTCAACAATCAAGGATCAGTGATAACTCAAACAGGGAACCAAGTAGAAGGTTTAAGAAATCTTGTTTAGAAAACCCATGCAGTGGGAGAAATTGGACTGATCCTTAGACTGTTACAATTTTTCATGGGGATCACGAAAAGCTGCCAAGGGTTTTGCTCCCATCATGCTTTACAGCAAAGCCCTTAAGTTTCTTTGCAATGCTAGGGCCTCCCTTGCACTTGCACAAATAATACAAAGAAGCCACATGGCTTGGCGTTGTTTGTAGAAGTTTGCAGGCCTTCAAACACTTCCAATCAGCTAAGGCTGGTTATTGGAACTGCCAGTCAAGCCTTCAAAGCAAAGCAAAACCCCTTGCCAAGCAGAATTGCATCATTCTGATAAGAAGACTCATGTCCCATCTTTGCCTTGACGAGAACTGGGCTGTCTCCATGGTCAAAGCGCCTTGTCAAGGTGAAGGCAAGTCACCTTGGACAATGTTCTTCTGCCCGGCATTGTAATGTGAAGAAAAATCCCCAATGGATGATTCAAAACCGCACCTCCCATGGCCCTTCAGCATGAATAAGGTTAATGTTTGAAAATGCACAATGCACACAGCAGCCCAACCACCTGTTTCCTTGTTATATTGATGCCCTGATTGCACAGCTGCTACCAAAAGCACAATGGCTACAGAAGCTGGTGAAGCTTGCAGTATCGGAGTTTAGATGCAAAGTTTGGAGAGATGTCTATGAGCTACCCCACTGCAGTGTTATTAGTGTTGTTAAAAGATGTTGAGACTCTAGAAAGAGTACAGAGAAGAGCAACAAAGATGATTAGGGGACTGGAGGCTAAAACATATAAGGAACGGTTGCTGGAATTGAGACTGTCTAGTCTAATGAAGAGAAGGATGAGGCGGGACATGATAGCAGTCTTCCAATATCTCAGGGGCTGCCACAAAGAAGAGAGAGTCAGGCTATTCTCCAATGCACCTGAAGGCAGAACAAGAAGCAATGGATGGAAACTAATCAAGGAGAGAAGCAACCTAGAACTAAGGAGAAATTTCCTGACAGTGAGAACAAGTAATCAGTGGAACAACCTGCCTCCAGAAGCTGTGAATGCTTCAACATTGGAAGTTTTTAAGAAGAGACTGGACAGCCATTTGTCCGAAATGGTATAGGGTTTCCTGCCTGAGCAGGGGGTTGGACTAGATGACCTCCAAGGTACCTTCCAACTTTATTATTATTATTATTATTAGTAGTAGTAGTAGTAGTAGTAGTAGTAGTAGTAGTAGTAGTAGTAGTAGTAGTATTAACAATAATAATAATAACAACAGTAATAATAACAACAACAACAACAACAACAACAACAACAATAATAATAATAATAATAATAATAATAATAATAATAATAATAATAATAATAATAATAATTTGTTTTATAACTAATTGAGCTGTGGTGGCGCAGTGGTTAGAATTCAGTATTCTAACCATTCTAACTCACTGCCCACTGCCAGCAGTTCGATCCTCACCGGCTCAAGGTTGTCTCATTCTTCCATCCTTCCAAGGTCGGTAAAATGAGGACCCAGATTTTGGGGGGCAATAGGCTCACTCTGTAAACAGCTTAGAGAGGGCTCTGAAGCACCGTGAAGTGGTATATAAGTCTTAGTGCTATTGCTATTTCTGTTTCAGTTTCAGATTCACTGGATGCTCAAATCCGAAATCTGAAGCAAATATTTTTGCACAGCTCTATGGCATCACTAAACCAACTAGGGGCTAATCTTGATAATGTAAGCCTTCTTTATTGGAGTCAGATAACTGGGTACTTCCATTCTAAAATTGTTTGACCCTTCCCTGCCAAAAGTTGGAGGGTGAAATCTGACACAAAATAGGCCAACCAACCAACTGGACTAGGAGTCAAGAAGTCCTCCCTTAGTCGTGGAAGCTTCCAGTAATCAGCGTCTCTCACTGAGGATACAAAGTGATTGGTGTAAGGAAAAATTGAAAGAAGGAGTGCTAAATATGCTTTTTTGAGCTTCTGAATGAAAGATAGGTTATAAATCAAATATATAAATGAAGACATACACCTCCCTTTGCCACCTTTAAGTAAGTAAGAACAAAAACCTCACACTCTACTTCTCTGACAGCAAACAAAGCACATTCTCATTCCACTAAGAACTCCTGAGGGGTGAAATGCAAGAAAATGTCTTTTCCTGGAACTAGGTTGAATTCTCCTTTATTCAAATTATGGATGGAGTGGAAATCTGGGCTCAAAAAGTGGGACAAACCCCTCTTGAAACTTTAAAAGGACAACCAAGACAGAGAAATTTGGACTTCTTTGAAACCCCAACTGATAATAATTGCTAATTTATTTTGTACCCACCTCACCTTTTGAAGTAAGGAACATTGGGCAGAAAAAGAGTAAGAAGAGGTATGAAAGTGTAACACACACACACAACTTAAAGGCACGGATAAAACAAAATAGTAGGAAATAAAAACTTTACCTCAAAGATCTTCCTCAGATCACTGTCAAGGAACGGTCTCCAATAGTGGTAAGGCCTCAGGAAAGCTAATTTTTATAGTGGAGAATGGGAAGATAAATTGGATAACCAACTAACCAACCAAATAAATCAAGAATGTAGTCACAGCCCCAAGAAATAGTGAAAGGCGTTGATTGGGGTTTTACCCCAGAGAAAACCGTTCGGTTCCATTACTGTTTCTGCCACTCACCAGCTGCATAAATTTGTACAATTTCCATACCTCTATAAAATGAAAGTAATGGATTTACTATCCCCTTGTTTCAAGGGAGGGGGTGGGTCCTTTGGGACAGACAGATGAATACCATAGCAGAAGTGAAATATGTTAATGACTCACTCCGTTACATGGTGAAACGATTTCAATTTCTCCCATCTACTCAAGAGTTTCAAGCACTTCAACTCTACTTAACCATTTTCCTGACATCTCTACTAGAGACAAACTAGTTTACCATATTAATAATGGTCGGCTGCATTATATGGACTAAATGTGAGTTTCCCTGCCCTTTGTTAGATAATTTTTCCCAGTGGAAAATTCAAATAAAATGCAGTGCACAACAACCGTGCAGCTGTAAATTCTTCTAACATAGAGATAACCCTGTTCCTTAGTTTGTCCTCCTTGCTTTGTTCAGGGAGCTAGGAGTGGTCTACTCACAGACCATGAACTGTTTCGGATCAGACTGATATATGAAGCCATCCACTGCTCATCCAGCTGTTGGCAATTTTTCTATCCTGCCCATCATATAGCCATCATTCTTCTACCCTCCATGTCTTCCAACTAAATGAAATAACAGTCTTCCAGTGTCTTTTAAGAAGTAAGATCAAGTAATGAACAAGGTGGAAGGAAAAAGAAGAAGAGGAAAACCAACAGCTAGGTGGATGGGTACACTTACAGTAAATAATAATAATAATAATAATAATAATAACAATAATAATAATAATAATAATAATAATAATAATAACAACAACAACAACAATAACAACAACAACAAAAATAACAACAACAACAATAATAATAATAATAATAAAGTTGGAAGGGATCTTGGAGGTCATCTAGTCCAACCCCCTACTCAGGCAGGAAACCCTATACCATTTCGGACAAATGGCTGTCCAGTCTCTTCTTAAAAACTTCCAGTGTTGGAGCATTCACAGCTTCTGGAGGCAGGTTGTTCCACTGGTTAATTGTTCTAACTGTCAGGAAGTTTCTCCTTAGTTCTAGGTTGCTTCTCTCTTTGGTTAGTTTCCATCCGTTGCTTCTTGTCCTGCCTTCCGGCGCTTTGGAGAATAGCTTGACTCCCTCTTCTTTGTGGCAGCCCCTGAGATATTGTAACAATCATGTCCCCCCTCGTCCTTCTCTTCATTAGACTAGACATACCCAATTCCAGCAACCGTTCCTTATATGTTTTAGCCTCCAGTCCCCTGATCATCTTTGTTGCTCTTCACTGTACTCTTTATAGAGTCTCAACACCTTTTTTACAGCGCGGTTCATCACGGCTGCACTGTTGGAAGACCTGAAAGACCATGTTGAGCAAAGATCATTGTGGAGATCATTTATTTGTGTGGTTGACACTAACATAATCAGTTTAAAAAATAAGGTCCAAACATTATTGCCCTCTCTTTTAGACGATGCCTTAAGAATTGGCTGTTTTTCCGAGGCTTTGTATTGGCTGAGTGGGTAACCCCTTGAGAATGTGATTATGTTAGGGGAATATAGGAGTTTATCTCTGAGTTAGCTATCATTGTTTATGGATGGAGTTGTTTTCCTTCTGTTTTTATTCCTGTACACTCCCCAGAGCTGGACACTCTGCCCAGAGTCAAGCAGCCATACCCAGAGTTCTTTGGAAAGTAAGATGGCTACTTCTCAGAGATATGAAAGTTTGAAAATCATCACCCTAATGATCTACTTGTTGCCTGGTTATTTTTTCCCTGTTCCTGATCAATAGATTATCACTGATGGATCTGTCATCCCTATCATCAGCCCTCTGCTACAAGCGACAACAAACTGCTTGTGGCTATTTTGTGTTGCTTATTATGCAAATATGAAAACTTGATCGATAGGGTTCCTTTAGTTCTTCAGAAAGACCAAGCATGTAAAGAAATTCACATTATTAAAAGACTTGGAGGTGCAGTTAACCCGGAGAAGCACAACTCCAAACTGCAATGGGGAGATGAAAAATGAAATTAAAAAAATGTAAATATAGTCTATATCCATTTGATTTTTTAAAAAAGTGAAACTGTCTTCCAAAAAGAACAATCATTAACCCTCTGGAAATAAAACCCTGACTGTAAGAGATGGAAGGAGATGTATTACTATTCTGATCCACATTTTATAATTTATTTATTTTTTGGGGGGTGAGATGCAGAGATAATGAAGGCACTGGAACGTCTTGTCACCCCCACCCCCCACACATACACATCCCAAAATTGGCTCAGATAGATGAGGGTTATGGGACAATAATATGGTTATATGGTTTTGGAGGTTAATGAAGCAAAGTTAAACACACCCATAGCAGAAAAACAATGTTGGAAGGGAGAAAGGGAAGGCAATCATTATTTATTTTATTTATCTTCTTTATTTTGCATTTCAGAACTGCACATCTCCATCAAAGAGGGACTCTTTGTTCTACCTGTTACATCTATCTGTTTCCGTTTTAGGAAATGTCACCATTTTTTTTTTACAGGTGAAGTTGCTCTTAATTGGAGAATAGCTCCAGTTGCCACTTTGGTCTTATTGCAAGTCATTAAAAAGAATTTGATAGATCACTGTATGTCAGGCACAAAAGATCAGGTCTACACATGAAGGTCCAATTAAACTGATTTATTGCCTATGCACGGGAATCTTCTCAATCAATGGTTAGCACCTGCTTGGAGTTAGATAAGGGCCAAAGAAATTCAAGGGAAGTTTACTTAGTTCACTTGTGACTATGTAGGGATTCTAGGCTGATCTCTCTTTTAACTCTGCCCCCAGGTTCTGCTCCTCATTCTCCTACATTGGAGGAGAGGAGAGGGGAGGAAGAGGGGAGGAAGAGGAGGGGAGAGAAGAGGAGACCTAGTCCCTCAAATAAATAACTTATATATCAGGAGGATATAACTTTTTCTCCATTCAAAATGTCAAGTCGAAGTTGCAACCATGTGATCAAATCCCTGCTCTTTTGTATGCCCATGCAACATTGACACTTGGCTCAAAGGTGTAGGTGCAACCTCATTATCATTGATTGAACTCCACCTCAAGAAAATGGAGCTCCAGTCTCAGAGTTGAATCTAATACCACCAGCTGGACTTTATTGAGCCATTTCCCCTCACAGATACCCCTAGAGAGATGCCCCCCCCCAAAAAAAAGGTGATGAGGCTTTCCGTCACTTTCCCACGTTTCTGAGCCACGGAAAAGGCTTGTCCCTAAATTGGTCTTCCTTATTCGCTCTCTCTTGCTTGCAGCAAGAGGAAAAATGCTCAATTTAAAAAAAAGAAGAGCCTACAAGGGATGGAGAGACACCATCATCTTTCTACCTTCATATTGACCCTTTTGATCCACTCCTGAAGAACTTTAGAAGCTTCGGAACCTCCAGTTTGATCGTAGTTGGAATCGTGGTTTAGGATTGCCTTATCCAGTGGCAATTTTAGTATCGTGATATATAGACCACCCAACAGCGCACATTTTCGACGTGCGCTAAAGTAAATAAATAAGCAAATAAATAAACAGCTAGCAACCTACCCCTCAAATAACCCCCATTATGGCCTCTTAACGTTGAACTGGCTGTTCTGTGACTTTAAATGAAAGCTTCGGTATTGTTGGGCAAATAAATTTAAACCACTTAACATGGCAGAGAAGGTCAGGGAAGCTTATTATAGTGATCATAGAGTTACAGCGATTGTGACTGACCGCTGCTCTTTGGAATCACCAATAATCAGAGGCCGCAAGCTGTGTTTGCAGAGAAAGGTCATGGTTCATTTTTTCCCCTCTCTGAAGCATTAATATCTTTTGTTTGTTTGGCGCAACATGAAACAGGAATCGATGGAGGTAATTCGCAGAGCAATTAGCCACTCATCTGTCAAATGGTGTCTGGGTGTATTTAACAAAAAGACCTTTAGAAAGGGTCTAAAAGAGGAGGAGAGTTGCCGCACAATCAACCATTTATATTTGCAGCGTGACATGTGGTGGATGGGATAGGACTGGATGTGGCCGGGAAGAATCCATCCTTGCAAACTAAGAGAATATGCAAAGAACACGTTGTGAATCTGCCCTTGAAAAGTTTTTTGGTCTTTTTTAAAAAATAGATAAAGAATAGACAGACAGATGATAGATAGATAGATAGATAGATAGATAGATAGATAGATAGATAGATAGATAGATAGATAGATAGATAGATAGATTAAAGATACATAGAGAAAAATGGAGAGACAGGCAGACAGGCAGACAGGCAGACAGAAAGACAGACAGACAGACGGACGGACGGACGGACGGACGGACGGACGGACGGACAGACAGACAGACAGAGAGACAGAAAGATAGATAGATAGATAGATAGATAGATAGATAGATAGATAGATAGATAGATAGATAGATAGATAGATAGATAGATAGATAGATAGATAGATAGATGATACATAGAGAAAAATGGAGAGACAGGCAGACAGGCAGACAGACAGACAGAAAGACAGACAGACAGACAGATAGATGGATAGATAGAAAAAAGAAAATAGATAGATAGATAGATAGATAGATAGATAGATAGATAGTTAGATAGATAGATAGATAGATAGATAGATAGATAGATAGATAGATAGAT
Organism: Azemiops feae; assembly: GCA_023970755.1. Taxonomy (NCBI): domain Eukaryota; kingdom Metazoa; phylum Chordata; class Lepidosauria; order Squamata; family Viperidae; genus Azemiops; species Azemiops feae. Next base: position 160,528 of record JALGBA010004004.1, on the reverse strand, counting down.
AGATAGATAGATAGATAGATAGATAGATAGATAGACAGACAGACAGACAGACAGACAGATGACATATATATATATGTGTGTAGATAGATAGATAGATAGATAGATAGATAGATAGATAGATAGATAGATAGATAGATAGATAGATAGATAGATAGATAGATAGATAGATAGATAGATAGATAGATAGATAGATAGATAGATAGATTAATGATGAAGGAAGGAAGGAAGGAAGGAAGGAAGGAAGGAAGGAAGGAAGGAAGGAAGGAAGGAAGGAAGGAAGGAAGGAAGGAAGGAAGGAAGGAAGGACACATGCAAAAGGAAGGAATCAAAAATACTCAAGGAGACAAGAGGTGAAATTGCCAATGGTCCTTCAGTTGCTCCTCTCTTGATATGCATCATGTCGAAATGAATATGCAGTTCTGACTGCAAGTGTGCAACTGCAAGAAATCAGGAACATCTCACTGTAACACCATTAAGAAAGAAACAGCAAGGCAGTAATGCTTGTGGTTTGATACAAAACCTGCAGCTTATATTTGAGGCAGGGATTTTTTTTAAAGCCCACTGTAGTGAGTTGGTTTCATGTATAGATTGTATTGTGTGTGTTTAAAGTTGTTCTATTTCTGGTATGGTCTAATAGGACAGGTTCTTTCCCTTTTTACTTTGTAATAGAATGAGGAGGTTTTAAGCCGCCTGGGAAAGCCAAGGGAAATCATCAAAACAATTAAAAAACGAAAGTTAGAATATTTCGGACATGTGATGCGACACCCAGAAAAATACGGCATACTCCATTTAATCCTCCAGGGAAAGATTGAAGGCAAACGAGGTCCAGGCACAAGAAGAACATCATGGCTTCAAAATCTAAGGGACTGGTTTGGGCAAAACTCACCAGCACTTTTTCGTGCGGCTGCTGATAAAAACAGGATCACCAACATGATCGCCAGCGTCCAATAACGGATATGGCACAAGAAGAAGAAGAAGAATAGAATGAGGGACAGCTTTATTAAGAACAGAATATACTCAGATTGGGACCAGGCTTGCGCTGAAACAAGATGGACATCAGATTGTAGAGGAAGCACATGTGTCTTCTCTTATGGGAATCCAACTTGTCTAGAATCTGAAGGTTGTATGAAGTGGTTTGAAAGGTGAGCCATTGCAATGGACCAATTTTATTGTCATGTTCAGAGAAGTTTTGCTGCCCATCCAGGCAGCTTCCTCAATCAAAAGAAGCCAGTTAGGCAGAGAGTCATTAGAACGTACCAACTCCTGCCACACCAACCTCAGAGGGTTTCCACCCCAAAATGCATTTCAGTGTGTCGATGAAGAGTCTCAACCATCCAAATAGAATTGTCTGAAGGTTATCTGAAGTTGCCTGAAGATTGAAGCATTGCAATCATGGACTAATTGTTGTTACTTCAAAACCAACAAAATCGAATCCTTGCAATCCTTGCAACTGGACTGCAATTAGTTACTACAGTGTAAACAACAAAATTAGTTCCATTGCAATGATTCAAACTTCAGGGAACTTCAGACAACTTTCAGGCAACTCTACCTAGATCAGGTGTGTCAAACTGCCGGCCCATGGGCCGAACGCATCACGAGGAAACCGCACCCATCCCATTGCTGGCAATGGGGAAAAAGTTCCGATACGTCACGCCTGATCTAGATGGTTGACATGTCTGACCTAGATGGTTGAGAATCTTCATCGACATAATCCAACTATAGGTTCATTATTGCCCTGGGCTAGCATGTTTCATCCTAATACCCGGTACATTAGGTACGTTATAAGATATACTTGTCAGGAAGCAAGGATTTCAGCTTGATCCCACTGAAGCGCAGGGAGCTATGGAGTGACATTATCACTCCTGATTATGTATTTCTCAAGTGATAACACGGAACTAGGAGGTTTCTCCCAAACTCAGCTTTTCTTTTTCTCACTTTTGCCAACTCAATTTCTTTTCCATCCCTCATCTGGGTATTTGGTTCATTCTTATAGCAGTTGGCATTGTGGCGCATGCTTATTTCTGCTTACGGTTTTACACATAGCGTCTTGCAGAATAAATTTGGATGCGATGCTTATGAATATATGATTACTTGATTGCAGCCTTTCCCCATAACATATTATTTATTGATTCACAAACTACACTGTAAACTTCAGTGAAGTGCAATCTTCAAAGGATAATTGAGTTTTGGTTTAAAAATAAACACTGGATAAGTGTACATTCAAGCTAAATTTATTATTCCCTGGTCTATCCAAGAGAAAAAAATGGAAGAGCTTCTTGAGTGACACCCAGGTTCTTACAGACTAAGCAAAATTCCTGGGTCCCTACCCCATTACAGATTGTATTCTTTAGTTGTTGCCTGAATTGCTTCTCCAATGTTTGTTTATTTTCTACTTTGCCATGTTCCAAATTGCTATTCCTGACAAATTATGATATTCGTTTACTTGAAACTTAGGTTGTTAAAGCTGCTCTTTTTTCAAATGTAAAGAAGGGGGAGAAGGAGGAGGAGGAGGAGAAAGAGAAGAAGAAGAAGAAGAAGAAGAAGAAGAAGAACCAGAAGAAGAACCAGAAGAAGAAGAAGAAGAAGAAGAAGAAGAAGAAGAAGAAGAAGAAGAAGAAGAAGAAAGAAGAAGAAGAAGAAGAAGAAGAAGAAGAAGAAGAAGAAGAAGAAGAAGAAGAGAAGAAAGAAGAAGAAGAAGAGGAGGAGGAGGAGGAGGAGGAGGAGGAGGAGGAGGAGGAGGAGGAAATTTGTTTGTTAAAGTTAGATTATTGACTGACTGATGATTAGTTTTAATTGGAAAAGTAACATTGCTATTAGTTTTCTATTTTTTTTAAAAAAAATACACTGGATCTGAAAATTTAGGAGGAAGATTGGGAAGGAGAAGAGGAAGAGAAATGAGGGAAGCTTGGGAAATTAAATGAAAGCAAAATTAAAGGACCTGCTCATAGAACCAGATCTTCCTTGCCACTTTTAGTCAATGCAAAAATAATTGTGAAACTATAAAAAGGGTTTTATGACCAATTATTCCTGTCTTAGTAATCATAACTGCCTCTGGAGGGAAAAGAAGAAGAAAAAGGAAACTAAACTAAATTAGGTTTGGGCTATGAGGAGGATTGGTTTGAAGGTCCTTGACGCTCTCTGAGCTTGGTTGTCTTCTTGCAGATGTTTCATTACCCAAAGTAGGTAACATGATCAGTGCTACAGAAACGTCATCAGTAACACTGACGATGTTACCTAGTTTGGGTAATGAAACATCTGCAAGAAGACAACCAAGCTCAGAGAGCACCAAGGACCCTTCCTTTCAACCCTGAGCTTATTCTCCTTTATTGAAGAAAGGTTTTCCTCATCTCCCAAAGAGGCATGAGTAGCATGCAAGGGTTGTGTTTCTGCATTTTTGGTTCAGTCATAGCAGGGATAGCTGTTAAGCAGATCCTGCATTAGAAACATCCTGAATAATAGTGCAATGTTTTAATGATAAAGTTAAATAAACCAGTGTCTCTAATTAACACAATTATACATTCCGTCTCTTATTATCACAAGTACTTCTACTAGGCTGCTGAATGGTTTCTCTTCGCCACACTTCATCAGTTCTTCATTTGCAACTCCTTGTTGATCTTCCACTAGAGTAATCTGTTTGTGGAAAGGTCTGAGTAAGCTTTTTTTTAATGTGTATATCCTGAATATCCTGTGCTAATAAACTGGAACTAGGTAAAGGGAGTCCTCAAAAAAGGGAAATGGGAAACCTACCTCATACCCCCCCCCAAAAGAAAAACCCACTTGAATATATCTCTGGAGGTCTCCAGAAGTCACGCACAACTTGAAGGAGATTTTTGTTTTAATCAATGTGGTAACCAGGTCACTGCTTTGTTGCCCAACCAACCAACTAACCCAAGTAGACCAAAGGTAGACAAGCCTTTACTCACCTGAAGCAATGTAGTTCCTGATCCTTTTAATTGCAATTTTGAAGTTCTTCAAGATCACGCCATCCACTGAACTGGCAAATCACGGAAGTGGTGCCATGTTTTTACTAATTTGGGGCTGGAAAATAAGAAAATATGTGTTGACACCTCTAAGCACCTTTGAAACGTGCAGAAAGAGGAAAGGAGAAATAGAGCTGAAGATCCTTTGTCCAAAGTTCGGAGTGATATAATTATATCTCCACCTGATCTTTTGCTGTTGTATTTGTCTAACCTATCTCAGGTATTAATTAAGTAGAGCTCCCCAGGCAAAATATTACTTGACCCTGAACAATACCATAGAATTAGAAAGACTGGGGAGAAGAGAGGATTAAAATAAGCAGTCTGATCTGAATTATGGCACACTCTGTTAATACTGGTGGCTCTAAATGTTAACTGAGAGAACATGACAGTTGCCCACCAATTCTGAATAGCATTTGCTTGGAAAAGAGGTAAAGGGAAGGAAAGAGGAATTCTATTTTTTTTCATATAGATATATATCATAAAAATGTTTGAAAAGGAGGAAGGAAGGAAGGAAGGAAGGAAGGAAGGAAGGAAGGAAGGAAGGAAGGAAGGAAGGAAGGAAGGGAGGGAGGAGGGAGGAGGGAGGGAGGGAAGGAAGGAAGGAAGGAAGGAAAGAGGGAGGGAAGGAAGGAAGGAAGGAAGGAAGGAAGGAAGGAAGGAAGGAAGGAAGGATGGATTTCAACAGAAAACATGGGTGCATGTTTAGTATATTAGAAAATTGCACCTAATTTTTCTGCTACCTGCCCAACCTTATAGCTTCCTGGATGTTTGTGATGAAGGGTTATTTGTTCAGTCTTACCTCTTTCACGGCCTCATTTCAAATATGAAATGATATGGAAAGAATTCAACCCTTAAGCTATTTGGAAGATACGGATAGATAAAACTGTGAGAAGCCAACATAATTGAAGTGATAAAAGAAATAAGATGGAGAAACAAACTGGAAGAAAACATCTATATTCTTGAAAGTAAGATAAGGATTCCACACTGTGTGAAAATGGGGCATTCTCTTGTGAATGTTTATTTGCCCAATTGATCTGCATCCCAATTCCACCTGCAGGAAACGTCCACCGGTCCCAAATGCAGGTAAAGGAGAAACATTGACCCCCCCCCTTCCCAAGAAACTGTGAAGAAAAACAGAAAATGCTACCACATTCTAGGCAATCAATGTGCCAACCTTGGCACATCACTGGGGCCAGGTGATGAAATGTTTGTGACTAGCCAAAAAAACGATTATCGGGAAAAAAAAACAAATTTCTTATATTAAAATTGGACTTCCACATAGCTACCTGAAATATGGCAGCACCCATGAATACAAAAGCTACTGAGGCAAATGCCTAATTCTCCCAACCTTAGCAAAAAATCTTCCAACAATCTTTCCAGAATCAGCAGGAACCAGGAACTACGGAACAGCAGGCCAGTTTCCATCCAAAGATGAAGATGCTGCCATCCTATTTTCACCGTCAGAGAAGTCAGGGAAGAAATAATGTGATGTGACAAAATGAGTGGCCTTTGTATTAATTGACTTTTGAGCAACCTTCAACAGCAAATCTTGGCCAGTTGGAAAGTTGAAGGAAAGATTGAAAGTTGGACACACGCTAACAAAAAAAAACATTAGCATGTTAGGATGGCCGCTGCAAAAACATTGCAGCAATTCCAGCAGCACAACTGAAATGAACCTCAGAGGAATTTCCAAGTCAAAAGTGATGTTAGGCAAAGCTGTGTGGCTTCATCTCTACAGTTCAATGCCTTTGTGGATGCTATAAAGAGGAGATAATGAAAATTTTGATGGCAGGCATAGGCAACAGGGTGATGAAACCAGGGGTGGGATTCAGCCAGTTCGCACCAGTTCGGCAAACCGGTAGCTAATTTTTTTGTTGCCAGGCCCAAAACGGACTTCCGGAAGTGGCATCCACATAGAGAACCTGTTGTTCACCTATTTGAATCCCACCCCTGGATGAAACCCACTACATAACTGACTCCAGGTTCATTATAGCAGTGATATATTTGTAGACGCTGATACTGAAGTCAGATCCTGTACAATAACCATGAACATGACCCATTCAGCCATCTAGCCAACCTGATCTTCATGGGGAATGAATATCAAAGTCATTGTCATGGAAACACTGTCTTTCATATTCTTGCCACATGTATCTTTGATAACCAGACAGAAGGACTAATCCTGAAGTTCATCAAACTAGAAAAACTCATTCATAAATCCATTCATTTATTGCTCATTCATAAATCCATCCATCCATCCATTCAATTTGCATGGCCACCCATCTCAACAAATACCTCTGGAAGGTGAAAGGATATAGAAGATAGAATCATAGGGCTGGACAGAACCTTAGAGGTCTTCTACTCCAACCCCCCTGCTGAAAACAAGACACTTTATACTATGCTGGTCAAATGTTGTCCAATCTATTTTTGAAAACCTCCAGTGATGGAGCACTCACAACTCCAGGAGGCAAGCTATTCCATTGTTTAATTGTTCTTAATTGTAAAAAAAAAATTCCTTATTAAATTTATGAAATATGAAAATTGGTAGCTTTCCAAATGGCCTAGATGTCATCTGCTACTCTCTATTCTTTTCAGCAAGCTCACATTTTGAAAAAATATATTTTCATGCAATCAACAATCATAGAGACTTCTATGAAGAAATGGTTGCATCATCCCATGAGGTAGGAGTGGCCTTGTTGAGATTTTTTGTGGATGAGAATGAAATAGATGTATTGTTTTAAGCGAAAACCACTTGTTTTTTTTTTCACCAAAGAAAAAGATGGGAAATTATGGCACGTTTCTTTGGTGGCCTGACACCAACATTCAATTCCATATTTTTTTAGAATGAGACACAAGAAAGGATGCTAGCCTGGGCTTCATTTTGCTTTGCTTTGCTTTGTTTTTTGCCGACATGCCTTATGGGAAGAATAGTCACGGTGTCCCTGAATGTATTACTAATCAATTGCATTGGACTACTGCCAAAAAAGCCAACACAGTGCTGGGCTGCATTAACAGAGGGATAGAATCAAGATCACGTGAAGTATTAATACCACTTTACAATGCCTTGGTAAGGCCACACTTGGAATACTGCATCCAGTTTTGGTCACCACGATGTAAAAAAGATGTTGAGACTCTAGAAAGAGTTCAGAGAAGGGCAACAAAGATGATTAGGGGACTGGAGGCTAAAGCATATCAGGAACGTTTGCTGGAATTGGGTATGTCTACTTTAATGAAAAGAAGGACTAGGGGTGACATGATAGCAGTATTCCAATATCTCAGGGGTTGCCACAAAGAAGAGGGAGTCAAGCTATTCTCCAAGGCGCCTGAGGGCAGGACAAGAAGTAATGGATGGAAACTAGTCAAGGAGAGAAGCAACCTGGAACTGAGGAGAAACTTCCTGACAGTTAGAACAATTAACCAGTGGAACAACCTGCCTCCAGGGGCGGTGAATGCTCCAACACTGGAAGTTTTTAAGAAGAGACTGGACAGCCATTTGTCCGAAATGGTATAGGGTTTCCTGCCTGAGCAGGGGGTTGGACTCGATGACCTCTAAGGTCCCTTCCAACTTTATTATTATTATTATTACTTTGAGTTATAGTGTTACAATGGGAGAGACTTTTTTGGGAATCAATCTCTTTAGGCCATTCACAAACACACACACACAACTGAGAATTGACATGCTTGGCCCCTGTGTCTTGACAGAAGATCTTCAAAGCACACTTGTTCAGTTCCGCCCAAGTAAAATAAACTTTCCTGAGATTAGTTCACTTATCCCTGTCAAGGATCTTTCACCCCTAGGTTGCAGAGGCTGAGGGGATGATCAATTCATTGGCAGGCAGGACAGTAATTTAACTTGCCAGTCTGACGGGAAATGGTGGAACTGCTAAACAGAGGCTTTACTTGTAATCTTCTTATCATCTTATCCTGGAGTGGTTTGGGCGGATGCACAGAACCTCTTCAGCCTTTTTCTCCAAGTAGGAGAGTGGATGTCAAGAGGCAGAAATAGCCTTACATACTAAAGGTTCCGTTCAGTGCAACCCTAAGTATGCATGGTCAATGTGTATTGTATGAGCTCCATCAGATATTGAAAAAACAGAACAGAACAGAAATGCAGAATTGGAAGGTACCTTGGAGGTCTTCTAGTCCAGCCCCCTGCACAAGCAGGAGACCCTACACCCAGTGCTTTTTTTGTAAAAAATAAATAAATAAAAAAAGGTGCCGGAACTCACACACGTCATACAACCCACCTTGCCTATCCTACAAGGTTCCATCCCAAAAAGGTGCCGGAACTCACACACGTCATACAACCCACCTTGCCTATCCTACAAGGTTCCATCCAAAAAAGGTGCCGGAACTCCGTTCTGGGCGTTCTATGAGAAAAAAAGCCCTGCCTACACCATTCTGGACAAATAGCTGTCCAATCTCTTCTTAAAAGCCTCCAATGATGGAGCACCCACAACTCTTGGAGGCAAGCCATTCCACTAATTAATTGTTCTCATTGTCAGGAAATTTCTCCTTAGATCTAGGTTGCTCCTCTCCTTGATTAGTTTCCATCTGTTGCTTCTTGCTTGCCTTCTGGTACTTTAGAAAAAAGGTTGACCCCCCCCACCCCAGCTCTTCTTTGTGGCAGTCCCTCAAATATTAGAACATTGCTATCATGTCACCCCTAGTCCTTCTCTTCACTAGACTAGACATTCCGAATCCCTGCAACGCTCTTCATATGTTTTAGTCTCCAGCCCCCTAATCATCTTTGTTGCTCTTCTCTGCACTTTTTCCAGAGACTCAACATCTATATATGTGGGCTATATGATTTCTATATTGAGGGTACAGTTCAGATGGAGTTTCTGCTCTTGCTTGATTCGTTTAGCATCTTGTAGCATCAGAAAGGATCCTTTTTAACCTGACAATTCATTTTTAGGCAATTCTGCCTCCCTGCTTTTCCAAAAGGAAGGGATCAGACATGGAGGCCTCCTATGTTTTGTTTTATTCTTTTTCCTCACTCTCCATGCTATGGATGTGATTAAGAGCCAGCCCTGCCCTTGCAAACTGGTTGGAGAAACTGAGACCATTTCTCCGCCATCTTTCTCTGCCTCATCAGTGTGGTATGTTTTGTAAAGGGCCATTTAGGCCCAGCTCCAGGCTGAAATTAAAAATCTGCAGAGAAGCTTAGAAACGTGTTAGCAGGAAAGTTTTCTTATAGTCAACTTTGGAAAATCTGAAGTGGAAACAAATGTGAGCTGGTGGACCTGAATGCATTCACTCCTTGTCATGTTTTTTTTTTTTAATCTTTGCTGTCTCTGGATTGAATTTCAAGGGAATCTTTGTTTTGGCGTGACCCACCATTTTGCTTCGTATTATAGTTGTCAATTTGTTTTCCAAAGCACCAGAAGGCAAGACAAGAAACATTGGATGGAAACGAATCAAGGAGAGAAATAAGGAGAAACTTCCTAATAGAACAATTAACCAGTGGAACGACTTGCTTTCAGAAGCTGTGGGTGCTTCAACACTGGAGGTTTTTAAGAAGAGATTGGACAACCATTTCTCTGAAATGATAGAGGGTCTCCTGCTTGAGCAGGGGGCTGGACTAGAAGACTTCCAAGGTCCCTTCCAGCTCCATTCTGGTTCTGAGTTTTCCAGAGACAATGAACTGGGAGGTTTTTTGGACAGATTGATCTTAATGGCTTCCACAGGTATTCTTCCAAGGTGTTTTTCTCCTTACGAAGTTACAATATCAAGTGAATTTTAGCCCGGCAGTTAAACTACATAATAAATATGGTTTTCCCTTTCTGCATATCTGTAATTATTCATCAAGGAAGGACAAATGAACAACCTACTTTCCTGTCTTAAACAAGTGGCACAGATAGACTTGTTAGAGAACAAGTGTACCCAGCACAAAAGCAGCTGAGAAGAAGGACCCACAAAATTAATCTCCAGCACAAGAGAAAAATCCTCTGCTGACATTTGCTGTTCCTGTCAAGCCTAATAAAGAGATTTTTACCTGTATTTGCCTATTCAACACTTCAGCCCTTCAACCAATTTTGGAAATTATTTCTGATTTATGGCTTTCTTTCCTATAGGTGTCATCTTGCCTGTCAATTTTCCTCCAAAGCAAATGCTAAGTGAATCCTGGCTGAGTAAAAATTAACAAGAAGTGGGGAAGAGAAAGGAAATGTATAGGCTTGTATAAAGAAGAGATGTGGGTGGGGGAAGGAAGGAAGGAAGGAAGGAAGGAAGGAAGGAAGGAAGGAAGGAAGGAAGGAAGGAAGGAAGGAAGGAAGGAGGGAGGGAGGGAGGGAAGGAAGGAAGGAAGGAAGGAAGAAGGAAGGAAGGAAGGAAGGAAATGAAGGAAGGGAGGAAGGAAGGAAAGGAATGAAGGAGGGAGGGAGGAGGGAAGGAAGGAAGGAAGGAAGGAAGGAAGGAAGGAAGGAAGGAAGGAAGGAAGGAAGGAAGGAAGGAAGGAAGGAAAAAAGAGAAAGGAAGGCAGGCAGGCAGGCAGGCAGGAAGGAAATTGCATAAATAATTTTGCTCATTTATTTCTATTTATGAGTAACAGGGATATGGAGTAGGGCAAGAGGAAAAAAAACACTACAAATGAGGAAATAATTGTCCTTAAAGGCTGTTGCACTAAAACTATCAAACTCATTATAATGTCTCCCTACGGTTTGGAGTTGTTGATTAGAGATACAAAAGCAAAATTGAACCCTTTTTTCTAGCATCCCATCCATGCTGTATCTCACTGCAGTAAGACATGGTTTGCTTAAACATAATCTGCTACACGAACTACAATCAGTTGAGCCAGCTTTTCATTCTGGGACATAAATTATGATTGTGAAGCCAGGATAGCAGAGCTCAGTCATCGTATTAAATCTAAAGCAAGCAAGACCCATTGTATTTAGATGGGAAATCATCAAAAAGCCTTAAATGTTGCCATTCTCAAAGGTTTTGAAGTCAGATCTGTCTTCTTGAAAGATCCTGGCCTTCCATTGAGCGCCATGTGTATAGATTTCTGGACTTGAAGGATTCCATTACTATAGCTATTCTAATAAAAGTAGCTTTAGGTCTACACAATGTCTGCTTCTTAGTCTGGTCTACCTTCAAAGGCTTACCTCAATAGTCTGAATGTGATTCTCCTCCTCCCCCCTTTATCTTCATACCAATTGGGAGGATGGATTTCTAAGGCTTTTTTGTAAAATAACTTTCTTGGCCTAGTCTAATTTATCTGATTATTGCCTTGGCGGTAGATCTTCCCTCTGTCCTTCAAGGCCATCTTCTTTACTCAATACAGAACCTTATTTAACTTACAAATAGTAATATTGGATGTAGTATGGCTGTATTACTCTTACCCTTCTTATCTTTTCTATTACCTTCTCCTATCAATATCTTATGGTTATATTACCTCGTTGTTTGTAAGAGACTGGACAACCATTTAACTGTAATGGTATAAGGTCTCCTGCTCAAGCAGGAGCTTGGACTAGAAGACCTCCAAGGTTCCTTCCAACTCTGTTATTCTATGTTCTATGTACACAGAATGTTTATGCACTGGAGACACAGTGGGCCAATAATATATCCTATCCTATCCTACCCTACCCTACCCTACCCTACCCTACCCTACCCTACCCTACCCTACCCTACCCTACCCTACACTACACTACACTACCCTACCCTATCCTATATAGGTTTTGGAAGCCTATGACCACAGCAGGTATATAGAGAATGGCATATACCTATTGTCCTGTCTTTCTGGCTTTGTTTGTACAATCTCATATAATTATGTACAAAACAGCATAAAAAAACTTTATCAGACATAGCTGGAAAAAATGAGCAATAGTAGCAATCTGAAAAGACTTCCAATAATTACAGGCTACATTTTGTTCTACACAACCCATCGCTCTGAGCAAATCCTTTGCAGACCCACTGTTAAGATGCATCTTCATTTACATAACTGTGGAGGAACCACAATAAAACGAAGTATGATTTGTGCCAAATTCCAACAAAAATAGTTGTCAATGTCATGGTCAATTTCAAGACTATGTGCTGATATTCCTTGTGGCTACTAACTTTTGGGTTTACCACTAGAAACTCATATCTAATCCAACCATCCGTATCACCTCCAAATGCCCTTCTTCCCCAAAATATTGCACGTACGCTTGATAACTTTGAGAAATAATGGGTTTAAACCAATTGGGCAAGATGCAATTTCCAAAAAAAGTAAAATCATGACTGCTTGTACCTTCCAGCTAATAATCTGTCTTTAAAGTTTTTCTTTGGGATTCTTAAATTCTTCCATACCAAACTGAAGTCCATATCTGCTGAAGTCAGTGTGCAATTACAAAGCCATAGTTTGTTTTCTACAGCAATTCATAAGATAAAGCTTGGAATTTCTCTTTTCCCCCCCAATCAGTGGAAAAGTAAAGGTATTATTTTATTGCCAACAATTTTCACAGGAGCGGATTGAGGATCTAATCTTATTGATGTATGTGCATGTTTTAATTATCTTTTATATACCACCAAGGTATCATAAGATGAAATGTGGTGTTAAATAATAATAGTAATAATAAATAATCTGGCTTATAAGGGTAGTAAAAAGGTAAGGTTTGTCGGATTTGTTTCTCTTTTTTTTTTCTTCTGGGAAGAAACAATGTAATAATATTAAAAATATCAAAGGTCAACAAATACAATTTTGTACAAGACTAAGGGGAAAAGATTTAAGGTAGAGATGAAATCAATTCCAGGGACTGGCCTACTCACAGTTGAAGCAATGAGTTGAATTTGAGGATTCTGCTCTTTGATCCGAAACATAACTTTTCCACTAATTAGCTTTCCATCCCATTTTATATCTCTCCCTCCCCCGTCCCCAACTAGATATCATCTAAAAGCATTCAAATTCAGCTTCCAGAATGCTCCAGTTAGCATGGTGGGATTGACATAGAGAATTTTATTCTGATGGTTCTCTTCGGCTTCATATTTGGTTGTGTTCACACAACATGCTTTACCAAGTTTTTAAATTGCCCATATTCTATCTTTCTACAAGGTAGTGGATCAGAAACTGCTCAAACCGATAGATCTATACACAGTGCTAAGGCATAGGAAAATAACTGTCACCACGATCAAAGTTGACCAAGCTTAATATATTCTGCAAATGCAGCTACTGTGTCTTTGGAGAATGTTAAGTGAGCTCAGCTAGAGAGGTAATATTTTAGGCTACCTTGAAGCTGGTGAGGACATCCACAAGAGGCCTCTGGTTTTTCAGTCTGATTATCCTGTTTCTGTAATGTTGCTCCTATTTTTCCACAGCCAAGCATAAGGCTGTGCTAATATATAGGGTAAAAATAGCAGAATTGGAAAAGGAGCCTTAGAGGTTTTCTAGCCCAACCCCCTGCTCAAGCAGAAGACCCTATGCCATTCTCGACAAATGGCTGTTCTTGAAAACCTCCAGTGACGAGTACCCACAACATCAGGAAGCAAGCCGTTCCACTGATTAATTATTCTCACTGTTAGAAAATTTCTCCTTAGTTCTAGGTTGGATCTCTCTTAATGGTTTTCCACCCGTTACTTCTTGTCTTGCCTTCAGGTGTTTTGGAGAATAAGTCAACCCCTTCTTATCTGTGACAGCCTCTCAAGTATTGGAAGACTTCTATCACATCAATTCTAGTCCTTCTCTTTGTTAGACTGAAACCGTTTATTTAAATCACCTACTCATTTTTGTTGTTCTTCTCTGCACTCTTTTTAGAGTCTCAATATCTTTTTTGGGACTGGGCCCAGTATTCCAAGTGTGATCTTAGCACTATTATCAGCAGCAATATCGTTGCCAATCCTGCTTCTCTCTTTAGTTAGTTCCCTTCACTGGTCAGGACATTACCCAACTAGATATCATCTAGAAGCACTCAAATTCAGCTTCCAGAATGCTCCAGTTAGCATGGTGGGATTGGGGGATTCCCCTCCTCTGTTCTTGACATAGAGAATTACATGGCAATTAAAAATATTATTTTCAGAATTTCTGGGTAAATGTCATGATATCTTATAGAGCATTCTTCTCCAATCTAGCTTCCTCCGGCTCTGTTGGGATTGCAACTCCCAGAACTCCTTTGCCAAAAGGACAACTTATGAAAATTCAGGGAGCTGCAGATCCCAAGACTTTATGAAGTTACTGCACAAAACGCAGAACCAATTTCACAATTTGTGCTATTTGCATTCTGATGTCAGGATATGTCTTTTTGTTCCCCCTCCCCTCGCCAACAACAACAAACTGAAGGATATAGAAGAAAGAGAGTTTCTTAAGATAGGAGAGCACCTGTCTTTTTAGGACAAATTTTAAAGCCACCAGCATGAATCATAAGGAAGGATCAGACTTGCACTACTTTGATTTCAGCTGTGGCTCCCTCTTTGCAACTGGGCTCCTTATCGCATGCGAAGGTCCAGGGAATGTTTAAATGCTTCGTAGGGCAAAGGGGTCAAATAGCAAGCCTTTGGCCAGAGTCAAACCAACAGAGAAGTCCTGCCAGCATTTTATACACTATCTTTAGTTGCCTTTTCTGAGTAAGAGAATTAGCAAGTCCAGAAACTTGAGCCTGTTTTGAAATGCTGTCATAGCATTTATGCCATAGTGTGATAATGGCGAGCCTCTGAAGTTTACTCAAGGAGACAGTTCTCCTCGCCAACTCAATGCCTGGAGACTTACAAGACGCTCCTCAGACCCCAGGAATGAGTAGAACGTTGCATGCAAGCAAGCAGTCTCCAGGCTTTACGATGGGTGTTGGGGAGGGGAGTTGGACAAAGTCCTGGCAAATGAACTTAATTTCTGGATCAGGTTCCCTTAGAGAGAGTGGTATTTAAATTGTAACATAATCCAAAGGTCTGTAGCAGTGGAATGGGGAAAAGACATGGTCTTACTGAGTCTTGAGGCAATGACCTCTAGAAATTGTTCAGTATTTATATAAGATATATTTATTTATCTGGGATATTTCTGAGATGGCTATAAATGGACTTGGGTCCATGTGTCCATGCATGTTTGCGTCATCAATCTAGCCTTTGTCTCTCCACTGCAGGATGAGGGCCTCTTCTGCATGTTTCCAACCCATACGGTCCTGAGCTTTCTTTTGCCAATTGGGCCCGCCATACTTGCTGATGTCCATCTTGTTTTGTCTCTCTTTCATGGATGCTTTTTATCAAGTGGGCTCCATTTTATGACTGCTTCGGTCCACCTGCCACTAGTTCTTGCTATGTGACAGCCCATTTCCATTTCAATTCTTTTACTCTCTTGATGATATGGTATGCTTTGCATGTTTGTGTATGTGTATGCATATACGTATTCTGCCTCCTGTACTGCTCCTGGAAACTAAGCTGGGGCAGTGGTAGTTTGTGAATGGTGGTAGTGTATTGAAAACATCAAGAGGGCAGCTAATGGCCATGCATTTAGAGCCCCGCCCTGGTTTTACATATGTTCTAATATTTCAGAAGTAGGGTGTCATTATCCCTTGCCAAAGGATATTTTTATTTTCCTGTGTAGTCCTGAAATGTTAGGCATTTTCTCAGCCAGCCACTAACCAGCCTCAGCTGAACCTTTCTCAACTTCTGAGCTCGAGATAGGTGAAATGCTGCCGACTAAGATAGATGGAGAGAGAGAGAGAGAGAGAAAGAGGGATATAGATATAGCTGATATAAATATAGATATAAGATGTAAGCTATAGCTATAGCGCGATAGATAGATAGATAGATAGATAGATAGATAGATAGATAGATAGATAGATAGATAGATAGATAGATAGATAGATAGATAGATAGAGATAGAGATAGAGATAGAGATAGAGATAGAGATAGAGATAGAGATAGAGATAGAGAGATAGAGAGATAGAGAGATAGAGAGATAGAGAGATAGAGAGATAGATAGATATAGATATAGATATAGATATAGATATAGATAGATATAGATAGATAGATAGATAGATAGATAGATAGATAGATAGATAGATAGATATAGATAGATATAGATATAGATATAGATATAGATATAGATATAGATATAGATATAGATATAGATATAGATAGATATATAGATAGATAGATATAGATATAGATATAGAGATAGAGATAGAGATAGATAGATAGATAGATAGATAGATAGATAGATAGATAGATAGATAGATAGATAGATAGATAGATGATAGATAGATAGATAGATAGATAGATAGATAGATAGATAGATAGATAGATAGATAGATAGATAGATAGATAGATAGATAGATAGATAGATAGATAGATAGATAGATAGATAGATAGATAAAGATAGCAATAGCACCAGCACTTAGGCTTATATACAGAGTCAGCATATTGCCCCCAACAATCTGGGTCCTCATTTTACCGACCTCAGAAGGATGGAACACTGAGTCAACCTTGATAGATAGATGATAGATGATAGATAGATAGATAGATGGATGGATGGATGGATAGATAGATAGATAGATAGATAGATAGATAGATAGATAGATAGATAGATAGATAGATAGATAGATAGATAGATATAGATGATAGAGATAGACAACAGACAGACAGATAGATAGATATCATTTCTGAAATTTTCTTTTAAGCAGGCTAGATCAACTTGAAGTAGTATCTTCCTTTTGAATTGGCATAATAATGTCCTTGCCATACAAGGTGAAGCAACACAATCTTATTCCAGAGAAAGGAACATACAGTATATATAAATGTTCCAGAAAATATCCAAGCATTTTAAAATTAATATCACCTTTGACAAGATCAAAACTGTAAGCTTCAAGGGACTTCCATTCACCCACACAGACCAAATATTCAGTGATAAATAAGCAAATTCAATATAATTGTCCCACTGAAGAAAAAATGGGAGTTGATCAGATCTACTTTGGAAGACAGGTCCATAAACATGGTGGTATCATTTAAGAAAAAGCTATCCAGGCCTGCCAACTTCCCACTGGTGAACTTTTTTTTTTATGAATTATGAACTATCAGCAGCAAGGAAGCCAGAGTTAAAAAAAATCAAAATGGTAGCTATCTTAATTTTTTAGAATCTGGACCTTCACCTGTAGATACTTCTGCTCATAGAAGTTTGATCATGTGGTCACAGTTGCTATCTTGACTTTTTTGAACCTTTGATTGACTTGAGGGCAGAACAAGAAGCAATGGATGGAAACTAATCAAGAAGAGATCTAACCTAGAATTAAGCAGAAATTTTCTGACAGCAAGAACAATTAATCAGCGAAACAGCTTGCCTCCAGAAGTTGTGGATGATCCATCACTGTAGGTTTTTAAGAAGAGATTTGTCTTAAATAGTATAGTATCTTCTGCTTGAACAGGGATTGGACTAGAAGACCTCCAATGTCTCCCTTTCAACTCTGTTATACTGTTACTGTTACTTTCCAGCGTCAAAATTGGCAAGATGTTGAACAGGGTGTCTCCATGAAAGCCCTACCAAATTTATGTGTGATGTTGGTGCATATCCAAAGAGGTCAACATTCCACCTGTCCTTTTACCAACATACACAAACACAAACACACACATGTACCACAGATGTTGGCAATGCCCTCCCTACTTGAACATTCCACAGCTTTCTACAGAAATGAGAAATAACACAGCAGGCTTCTTGTTATGACATCGTTGGTAATAGTAAAAGTATTACATGTAGAATAATCCACCTTGTGTTTAAATGACCAACAAAGAACATACTGTGGGTCTTGAAAGGGGGGCTGGAGGGATTTGGTTTCTTGAACTGGTTGACATCCTTGGAAACCGTGGTCTCTGAAGGGAATAGGAAAGTAGGGATCTTATCCATCAGCCCCAGAAAAATGAGCATCCTGGCACTTAATCATATTAAAGCTCCCCAAGCTGTCTGGGTCAATTTAATCAAATCATATCTCAGACATGGTGTTACTGGTTTCCAACTCTATTAGTAAAATAAAAGTTAGCACTTATTAAATGAGGATCCTCTTGTAGGCTGATCGCCTGGCTAATTTCAGGCTGAAAAACAGGAATTCCCAGACATTTTATAAATGCTATGAATATATAGAAAGCAACCTAGAACTAAGGAGAAATTTCCTAACAGTGAGAACAACTAGCCAGTGGAATGACTTGTGAGTTGTAGGTGTTCCATCACTGAAGGCCATTAAGAAGAGACTGGACAGCCACTTGTCTGGAATGGCATAGGGCAGGGGTAGACAACCTTGGCTCTTTTATGACTTGTGGACTTCAACTCCCAGAATTCCTGAGCCAGCCACACTGAGGGGAAAGGGAGAGGTTTCCAAGCTGAGCCATGCTGGCTCAGGAATTCTGGGAGTTGAAGTCCACGAGTCATAAAAGAGCCAAGGTTGCCTACCCCTGGTATAGGGTCTCCTGCTTGAGCAGGGGGTTGAACTAGAAGACCTCCAAGGTCCCTTCTAACTCTGCTATTCTGTTATCTAAGTGTCAGGGAATCTAAAATTCTCCTGTGCTAAAGCCAGAATCCAAAAGAAAAAAAGAAAAGAAAAAGAAAAATTGGGGCTTGCTATTATGAATTAAGATGGATAGTTAGATGTACATACATACAAATTCATCATGTTTTTCTCTTTTGAGGTAGTAATTCAAATAAATTAAGGGTATGAAGTAGGAAAAGAAATATATCTAAATCTATTTTCCTGGAGACGAGCTACGTATGTGGGCACTAGGAGATGACACCAATCTGAGGGCACATAATCAAATCTAGTTTAGAGAATACCGTTCACGCTACCTTTTCTAACTTTTCTATCCTCATCTCATCTCATCCTTTCACTGCTCCTTAACTTGACTTTTTTTCTTTCATCTTCTCCACTTTTTCAATTCTTTAAACATACCAAGTCCATCCAACCATCCACTCCTGATTCACAGATTTGTTTTGCAGTTTGAGGCTGAGGAATTCTCCCTATATGGCAAAACCCACCTCAGTGTGCTTAATTCAAATGAGTAAGCCATTTTTGTATTTCATCTACATTCAGAACACAGAATAACAGAGTTAGAAGAGACTTTGGAGGTCATCTAGTCCAGCCCCCTGCTCAAGCAGGAAACCCTCTACCATTTCAATCAAATGGTTGTCCAATCTCTTCTCAAAAATCTCCAGTGATGGAGCACCCACAAATTCTGGAGGCAAGCCATTCCACTGGTCGATTGTTCTCACTATCAGGAAGTTTCTCCTTAGTTCCAGGTTGCTTCTCTCCTTGATTAGTTTCCATCCGTTGCTTCTTGTCCTGCCTTCTGGCGCTTTGGAAGATAAGTTGATCCCCTCTTCTTTTTGGCAGCCCCTCAAATACTGAAACACTGCTATCCTGTCACCCCTAGTTGAAACATATTGAAACATATAGAACATTGAAACATTTGTTCACTCTTGATCCAATCTCATTTTTTTTTTGACCACATATGCTTCTTAAGGAAAGCTTCCCCGTGCTTGCTGCCATATATCAACATGGGCAAAAACATATTTTTTATGCACAACCATTGTCACTTCTTTCCACAATAATGCCTCATAAGAGATTACCCTCTTTCTTTCTACCAGCATTTCCCTGACTTAAAATGACTCCATCTATTCCCCATCTTTAGTGAAAGTTCTACCACATTTATTTAATGCATTTGTTCCTCACCATTTGTCAAACATTCAGTCCATTTCCTCCATCAAACACAATCACCTTGTTCTTTGATCTATCAAGTTTCAGATCCTTGCTCCTTGTTGCATTAAACGAATAGTTATTGCAAATCAATCTGGTTCTCAGTCAATCACACACCACCATCTATATACAAATGTGCATCAATGTTTGTGTTCTTAACACACTTGCAGTGTCACCATAAAATTTCCTTATACCCTCATCCATACCGCATTTGGAATTAAGCAGATTTAGCATAGTGGAAAACGAAGATCCAGAGGACTTCTAAAAATCTAGAGGACTTCCACAAATGGACTTTGCTAGGAAATAGAAGATATTCAGAGGGAGAACTTGATGTATTTTTTCCCTAAATCCTGAACTGGAGCTTGATGGATTTCAATATATAAGAGCAATGAGCTTAGAGGGTCAAGGAATTGTAAAAGAAAAGTTCAGAGAATGTATGAAGAGATTCTTTAGAACATTCAGAAGGCAACTAAATGGCTTGACAATGTAAAATGAAGAAAATGTGATTGTAAAGATGCCACACCCAAGCACCAGAAGGCAAGACAAGAAGCAATAGATGGAAATAAATCAAGGAGAGAAGCAACTTAGAACTAAGGAGAAATTTCCTGACAGTGAGAACAATTAACCAGTGGAATGGCTTGCTTTCAGAAGTTGTGGGTGCTCCATCACTGGAGGCTTTTAATAGACTGGAAAGCCATTTGTCCAGAATGTTATAGGGTCTCCTGCTTGACCAGGGGGTTGGACTAGAAGACCTCCATGGTCCTTTCCAACTCTGTTATTCTGTTGAAAGTAATGAAATTGTTTCTGAAATCCAAACTACTCTGAAACCATAATACTTTATCTTGTTCCATGATGTTTCTTGTTTTAAAATCTTGATGTGGCTGGATATTTCATGCATCCAATACATGCATTTCTGAAATAAACTCATTTTTGCCCTCCTGCAATCATAAGAACTATAAAATATGATTAAAACCACAAATTTCATTTTTTTTCATGCTTTTTAGAAGATGCTGAGGTGCAGTTAATGTGGATACCTAAAAAGGGCTTTTGTATTTTATCATTAATAATATTTTATTTTAAAAATGAATAGAGCCATATGGCATCAAAATTCTCTGTTCACCTTAAAGATCTAAGAGAAGTTTTTAATTCCCTTAGGTGAGCCTGTTAACAAGCCAATGATCAGAAATTGGGCAAGTTTAATCAATTAAGGAAATCCCTTTGAGGGACTGCTCTGTGATTTCAGTTTATGCATGCAATAAAACAATTAACCTGAGATCTAAGAAGACATTTCTGATGTTCCTGTTACTTTTGCTGGAATTTCCAATTCTCTTATCTCACTTCATGCAACTTTGAAACAATACTCCAAACAATCAAGGGATATACTACAGTAGTCTCAAACTTGGCATTAGAAGACCAGGGATGGTCTGTTCTATTTAAAGACAAATTTCCAGCCAAGTGATTATTAAAAAAAAAAAAAACAGAGTCTAACTTAACTCAGAGATGACATTGACAAATGTAAACGACCATTCCTGGAAGCCAAATTTAGGCTGCTAGTAGCAGATTAAAATCCAGGACTGCCAAGATAGCATTCTTAGAAATCCCATCTATTTTATGCAGAGGACTAGTTGGACAAGATGGGTTTAAAGGTTTTAGAATAGAATAGAATAGAATAGAATAGAATAGAATAGAATAGAATAGAATAGAATAGATATGGAATGGAATGGAATGGAATGGAATAGAATGGAATAGAATAGAATAGAATAGAATAGAATAGAATAGAATAGAATAGAATAGAATAGAATAGAATAGAATAGAATAGAATAGAATAGAATAGAATATAATAGAATAGAATAGAATAGATATGGAATGGAATGGAATGGAATAGAATAGAATCGAATCGAATCGAATGGAATAGAATAGAATAGAATAGAATAGAATAGAATAGAATAGAATAGAATAGAATAGAATAGAATAGAATAGAATAGAATATGGAATGGGAATAGAATAGAATAGAATAGAATAGAATAGAATAGAATAGAATAGAATAGAATAGAATAGAATAGAATAGAATAGAATAGAATAGAATAGAATAGAATAGAATATGGAATGGAATAAGAATAGAATGGAATGGAATGGAATGGAATGGAATGGAATGGAATAGAATAGAATAGAATAGAATAGAATAGAATAGAATAGAATAGAATAGAATAGAATAGAATAGAATAGAATAGAATAGAATAGAGCTGGAAGGGACCTTGGAGGTCTTCTACTCCAGCCCCCTGCTCAAGCGGGAGAACCTATACCATCTCAGACAAGTGGCTGTCCAGTCTCTTCTTAAAAACCTCCATTAATGAAACACCCACAACATCTAAGGGCAAGCTGTTCCACTGGTTAATTGTCCTAACTGTCAGGAAGTTTCTCCTTAATTTCAGGTTGCTTCTCTCTTTGATCAATTTCCAACCATTGTTTCTTGTCCTGCCCTCTGGTGTTTTGGAGAATAATTTGACCCCCTCTTCTTTGTGGCAGCCCCTCAAATACTGGAATACTGCTATCACGTCACCCCTATTTCTTCTTTTCTTTAGACTAGCCAAACCCAAGTCCTGCAGCCGTCCTTCATATGTTTTAGTCTCCAGGCCCCTGATCATCTTGTAATGTAATGTTGTAAGCCTGTACTTCTGTAAGAGGTACAAAATTTGCATCACTCAAAAAACATGTGAAAAGATGATCTGATGGTTCCAGAAAGAGGGTTTCAATCTTTAGGACAGATGGAACTTTTTGAGACAAGGCAAAAACCTACGAAAGAAATGGGTTCCATTTCAACCCAAGTGAAACCAGACTTATTATAACAATTGGTAAAAAAAGGATTTAAATGTTCCCTGGAGGAAACCAATAGATGCTGGTGTCAGGTCCACCATCTTTGGCTTGGTGCCACTCTGGCATCCTGCCATCAAAGGACTTGGGGTGGGGGGGAAACCAAATGGGCAGCAATAAATCTGTATGCACTTTTGTGTGGATATTCGGGAGGGAGATGACAGCTAAAAAAAAGCAGATCACTGTGGGATCGATTAGTGCTAAGGTGTCTTCAAGGCCATTTGCCCTGAGTGTGGAAAGTTACCAGAGTCTCAGTGTTCCTAAAAAATCCAGGCAGCATCACATTGGCTGGGTTTGGACTGGTCATGGGGGGGGGGTCTTCTTGCACCCAAAACTCAGACTCCGCCTGGCTTTACTGCAACCAGCAACTCTTAGTAAAAGTACCTTTACTGCAATCAAATGGAGTCAAGGTTTTTTTTTTCCCTGAGGGATCAGACTGGGGCAGGTCTGACAACTGTGCTGTATGCAGTTCAGAAGAGTGTCAGTATATCAGGAAATACTATAATGGATAGAACCAAAGTTGGAAGTGAGTGAATGTCTATGGAGATTCTCAATCATCCAGGTCATGGTTGTCCCATAGGCGCTTTTCCAAAAGGCAACTGGACTGTCTTGGGGTTTGTTTGTTTGTTTGTTTGTTTTTTCCTTGGCAACTGAAGAACTGAAGAAGCTTCTAGGATGAGAAGTGAAATCTTTTCAAGGAAGAAACAAAGGAAGTCCAGTGGCCTTTTGAAAAAGCATCCTTGGGACAAGTGGATGAATACTGTATGTGGTCTTGTCAAGATATGAAAAGGAGAACAAAAGGTTATAGGAAAGGCTCATGACAGAAAGAACACGGTGTATGCCAGGCTGGTGTGCCAAAACCACGGTAGCAATTTCAAGCTAAGATGGAGGCACTTAGAGTTCCAAATGAAAATACAGAAGACATAACAGAAACTGGGTGAAATGCAGAGTTAGGGGATACAATCATAACTGAATATAAAGTTTATAGAAAAGCCAGGAAAATGTGCACTGAGAGAAAGGCTTTATATATATATATCTATATCAAAAGGGGCATAAATCTAATATACTAGAAAATTCTGGAAGATCAGATTCCTCTGTAGAATTATTATGGGTGGTAAACACTGGCCACAGCTGCAAATTAGATCCAGGGATATGCTATCAGCCACTTGATCAAAGTATGGAGGACAATCTTGAGTTGCTGAAAGAAATCAAGGAAATTTCTTTCTCGGCCAAATGTAGCACTTCACTGGCTACTTCACAGAGGGAGGAATGTCCCCTCACCTGAGCCTCTAGTATCCACTAGACCTATTTTTACTAATAGGGTTTAACAACATACTATTTATAATACTTGCCTTACTATTAGAAGGTGGCTGATTGGAAACATGGCATCATTTATCTGAATTACTATTTTTCTTTTCCTGATCCATTTACTTCTCTATGGGCTTTTTTTTCTTTAAAAAATAAGTATGGTAGTGTACCCTTTTATCATTGTTTTCCAGTCACTTAAGATGCAAGGGTTCAAAATCACTCTCTGTAACACTTATGAATTGTCTTGCCCCAGAAAGAAGCATGAGAATCCATCTTTGCCTGTTAGAACTGTGTTCAAACTTTAAAACATCTTTATAGCAACACCGATGGATATTTGAATGTAGCCCATGATACTTTAGATGGAGGCTTACATATTGATTCCAAAGAACTATTTTTAGAATAGAATAGAATAGAATAGAATAGAATAGAATAGAATAGAATAGAATAGAATAGAATAGAATAGAATAGAATAGAATAGAATAGAATAGAAGCTGGAAGGGACCTTGGTGGACTTCTAGTCCAGCCCCCTGCTCGAGCAGGAGAACCTATATCATCTCAGACAGGTGGATGTCCAGTCTCTTCTTTAAAATCTCCAGTGATGGAGCGCCCACGATTTCTGGAGGCAAGCTGTTCCACTGGTTGATTGTCCTCACTGTCAGGAAGTTTCTCCTTAATTAAAGGTTGCTTCTCTCTTTGATCAGTTTCCAACCATTGTTTCTCGTCCTTCCTCTGGTGCTCTAGTGAACAACCTGGCCCCCTCTGTCTTGTGGCAGCCCCTCAAATACTGGAATACTGCTATCATGTCTCCCCTATTTCTTCTTTTCTTTAGACTAGCCAAACCCAACTCCTGCAGCC
The DNA here is from genome assembly GCA_023970755.1 of Azemiops feae. Taxonomy (NCBI): domain Eukaryota; kingdom Metazoa; phylum Chordata; class Lepidosauria; order Squamata; family Viperidae; genus Azemiops; species Azemiops feae. Next base: position 135,879 of record JALGBA010004004.1, on the reverse strand, counting down.
TTTCTTCGTATGTTTTAGTCTCCAGGCCTTTGATCATCTTAGTTGCTCTTCTCTGAATTTTTTTTCCAAACTCTCAACATCTTTTTTGTAGTATGGTGACCAAAATTGACTGCAGTATTCCAGGTGTGGTCTTACTTGGGTTTTTATAAAGCGGTAATAATACTTCGCGTGATCTTGATTCTATGCCTCTGTTTATACAACGAGTTTTAAAACTCGTCAGTTCTGGATTTCAGAGCTCTTGTTTATATTCTCAAAGGGAGATACCCTTATCAGCTGGGGGCACCTTGGATGTCTCTCTTAGTCACTATTTAGAGTTGTCCTCCTTTGAAACTTCTCAAAACCTCTTGCAGACACCAAGGAAACTGATAAAGGCTTCTCCTTTTCACCCACTGGATGCAAAGCACATTCCCCTCTAAGGGAAGAACACATCAAACAAATGAGTATTTTGCTAGTTGGTGGGGGTGAAGGAAGTAAAGCTCTGCAGAATCTCTATTTGCAGCCATCCCTCTTGAGGGATGCCAAGTGACGTGGACTCTATCTGCCCGAAAGTCTGTGCGACTGGAATGTTCCCATTCAGAGCAGATAGTGGGAAGAAAAAGCAGGAAATGGCATCTTGTCCTCCCCCGAGGACCAGTACCCCTCTCATTATTCTTGTTGAATTCCCCAGCTTTGTTTATATTTTAGGTGACAAGACACAAACCAGAAATGGGAGTGATGGAGGGGGGAAAGGAGGAGGGTCAGCCTGGCCATGAACTGGCAGTCTGGGGAAGCCGATTGCTCTCGCTTTTTGAGAACACCCATTTGGCTTCTTCTAGGAGAACATGTCCTCTACCCCCATGATGTGAAAATTCTGAAAAATGTGATTCATCTTGCCTGGGAAGCCTGCCTCTTTCCCTGCACTAAACATTCTTTGAGGAACAGGACCGAGACACAGAGAGAGAGAACTGGGTTTGGCTAGTCTAGAGAAAAGAAGGATTAGGGGTGACATGATAGCTGTATTCCAGTATTTGAGAGGCTGCCACAAAGAAGGGGGGAGTCAATTTATTTTCGAAAGCATCAGAAGGCAAAACAAGAAACCATGGATGGAAACTAATCAGGGAGAGAAGCAACCTGGAATTAAGGAGAAACTTCCTAACAGTGAGAATAATTAACCAATGAACAACTTGCCTTCAGAAGTTGCAGGTGCTTCATCACTGGAGGTTTTTAGGAAGAGACTGGACAGCCACTGGACAGTCTCAAATTGTATAGGGTCTCCTGCTTGAACAGGAGGTTGGACTAGAAGACCTCCAAGGTCCCTTCCAGTTTATATCTGATTGATTGATTGAGATAGAGACCATTCTCAGGAAGAGCCTGTGGCATTTTCTCCCCACTTCTTCCATTCTAGTCCAGGAAAAGATTTTCCTATGAGAAACTCATTAAAATATGGGCTTTGCAAATTGCGACAGGACTATTCTGGGGCTTTTCCGTACATTATTTTCTCTTTTCCTAATGTTCTTTCTTTGAATTCCCAGCAACATCTGAGAAGGGAAAATTTCATTTACATCCTTGATAACCTTTGGAGGTCAGGCACCCATAACTTGTAGAGGGAGGATGAATAGAGGTTCACCCCTTGAAGTCTGGCTTCCAGCTTTAATCTGGTGCCCACAGTAACATCCATTCTTACCAAAGAAATGCAGGAAGAGAATTCTGTGCTCCAAATCAAGCTCAGCACCAGATATGTTTGTCTAAAAACACGAGTCTCACTAGCAAGATGCCTTATCTTCTCCTTCTTTTGCTTATCTCCTCCTAAGGAATAGAAGAATAAGTCTTATCTAATATCACATTACTTTTTACAACCTTATTTGAAAAGGTCTTCCTGGTCACACGCACCTTCGGCTGAAAAGGAAAGCCGCTGATTACATTTTTTCCCCCTTCAGCGTGACTGCCTATCGGAGAACAATGCTGTTTTTAATTGCACTTTTACTTCCTCTATCAAAAGTGGATAAAAATGGGGCAGCTGCTTCCAATGGAGTCACATGCTACGTCTGCCAGGCAAATGCAGACATTGTTGTAATCCAAAGGGGAGGAAAACATAGATCATTTGAAGATTGAAATTTAAATGGAGGTCAAGGTTCCCCTGGTAGGAAGCTAAATATAGGCGTTCCATTCATAAGATGTCAGAAGCAGTTTGAGCAGCATCTTCTCTACCGTCAGAGAGTCAGTTCATGGATGGGGGAGAATACCATCAAAGGGCACCGTTCTTTGTTGTTGTTTGTTTGTTTGTTTGTTTGTGTCCCAACTTTACAAATAACTCAAATAGCATGTCCCTCCTCCTATTTTCCCCACAACAACAACCCTCTGAGATGAGTTGGGCTGAGAGAGATTAACTCGCCCAAGGTCAGCCAGCTTGCTTTCACGACTGAGGCAGGACTAGAACTCCCAGACTCCCGCTTTCTAGCCAGATGCCTTAACCACTAGACCAATTTGCCTCTCGGCTATGGTTATTTTTGATGATGGTGGTGATGGTGATGATGATGATGGTAGTGGTGATGATGATGATGATGATAATCTGCCTTAAGCATCCAGATATCTGAAACTCTGTCAAGTGGTCGTAGACTATAGAATAATAGGGTTGGAAGGGACCTTGGAGGTCTTCTAATTCAACCCCCTGTCCAAGCAAGGGACTCTATTCCATTCCAGGAAAATGCTTTTCCAGATTCTTCTTGAAATGAATCTGGAGCATCCACAAGTTCTGGGGGTAAAGTGTTCCACTAATGAATCGTTCTTGCTGTCAGAAAACTTATCGTTAATCCTTGGTTTTGGGTCACTCTTTAATGAGCTTCCATGTTGACCATTGCTTGATTCTTCATTATGTCCATCTATTTGGGCCAAGAATACTTAGTAGGGGTGTCTGAGCCTACCATAATTTGACCCAAAGTTCAGATTCAGATATGGAATGACTCATTTTAAACTTAGCTTCAAAGACAAGAAGATTCAAGCCAGATTGGTTTCAGTATTGAGATGCAGTTTGCTTTGCTCTGAAGATTTCACATTACGTTTTGTACATTCCTAATAGCTACTAAATAATCCAGACCTCAGAAGCAGAAAATATACCCTAACAGAATAAAAGAGTTGGAAGGGACCTTGGAGGTCTCCTAGTCCAACCCTCTGGTCAAGCAGGAGATCCTACACCATTTCAGACAAGTGGCTGTCTAGTCTCTTCATAAAAGCCTCCAGTGATGGCAAGCTATTCCATTAGCTAATTATTCTTACTGTTAGGAAATTTCTCCTTAGATCTAGGTTGCTTCTCTCCTTGATTAGTTCCCATCCATTGCTTCTTGTCCTGCTTTCAGGTGCTTTGTGGCAACTTCTTTCAAACACTGGAACATTGCTATCATGTCATTCCCTGGTCTTTCTTCTCACTAGACTAGACATACCCAATTCCTGCAATCGTTCTTCATATGTTTTAGCCTCCAGCACCCTAATCATCTTTGTTGCTCTTTTCTGCACTTTTTCCCCTCCAGAGTCTCAATATCTTTCTTATAATATGGTGACCAAAACTGGATGCAGTATTCCAAGTGTGGTCTTGCCAAAGCTTTATAAAGCGGTACTAATACTTCACCCGAACAAGATTCTAGGTTTAATGCAACCTATAATCATATTGGCTTTTTTTTTGGGCGGTTGCCACACACTCTGACTCAGAGAATTAGTGCCAGAGAAGATTTCTACACTAGGCCATGATCTCCAAGAAATATAAATGAGTTTTCAGAGAGCCAAGAGGGAGTATCAATCACTTGGGTCATTTTTTTTGTCCCCCTCCACCCAATAGCAGTAATGCAGTCACCTCAGTGGCTGACTATTGAAGTTGCAATCCAATAGAACTAGAAGACGCCAGTCTACTTATTGGCAAGCTTGTCCAGGGTGAGATTTATCATCTTAGTCATTGGGATTCCACACCAAGCTGCAGCTTCATTAATCTTCTCCACTTCCTGTTGAATGAGAGTCCTGTGGAAGGGGAAGTGTGTGGACTGAGGTCACATTCAGAATCAATGGTAGTGATTAAGGCTGCAACACATAAACCCACACGCACACATGTGGGAGGTGCCAGTTAGTGTAAACATGTTCTGTTGATAGCTGGCTATGTGGAATAGATAGATAGACAGACAGAAAGGCATTAAGGGAAAATTGGAGAGGTGGCTACATAGTTTTGAAAAAAAAATGTAAAGGGTTTTTTGGGGGGGAGGGGGGATCACTTATTTTTTTAAACTCTTACTGGGGAAATAAATCCTCCACATGTTTATAACAGTGCTCAATGCAGATATAATTCCTCTTAAAGCTCTTCCTGGAAGGACCAGGGGAATTCAGATTAGTGCCTGGTTCATTCAGCAAGTGCTTCAAAAAGTATTAACAGAACAGAATAACATAGTTGGAAGGGACCTTCTGATTCAGCCCCCTGCTCAAGCAGGAGACCCTCTACCATTTCAGAGAAATAATTGCCCAATCTCTTCTCAAAAACCTCCAGTGATGGAGCACCCACAACTTCTGAAGGCAAGTTGTTCCACTGGTTAATTGTTCTCACTGTCAGGAAATTTCTCCTTTTTTCTACGTTGCTTCTCTCTTTGATTGGTTTCTATCCATTGTTTCATGTCTTGCCTTCTGGTGCTTTGGAAAATAAGTTGACCCCCTCCTCTTTGTGGCAACCCCACAAATATTGGAATACTCCTGTCATGTCACCCCTGGTCCTTCTTTTCTCTAGACTAGACTAGGAATGAGCCATTGATTGGAGCTTTCCTCTAATGGGAATTCAAAAGACATTTTGGGTGTGGAAGTATGTGGCCTGGATGTATATGTTTAAAAATAAATCAGTTTCTTTTTTTAGATAAAATTGAGTGCTGCTTGCCATTAATCTACTGGTGAAAGAACCTAAATCAACCCTATCCCAGGAAAAATGGTTGCTGTTTTTTTAACATCCTTTATTTTGGAAATCTTTCATTTGTTATATTATGTTATAGCTGTAACCTATAATCAATTTCAATTCACGCACCAATACAAATGCATATTGACTGATTGATCAGGATCAATTTATTCAATTTATTGTAATTTAAAATCAAATTTTTGTTTGATAATTTGTCCTTCCTTCCTTCCTTCCTTCCTTCCTTCCTTCCTTCCTTCCTTCCTTCCTTCCTTCTTTTATCTTTTACAGGTAGTCCTCAACTTACCACAGTTCATTTAGTGACTGTTACAATGGCACTGAAAAGAGTGGCTTAAGACCATTTTTCACAGTTACGACCACTGCAGCATCCCCATGGTCACGTGATCAAATTTCAGACGCTGGGCAACTGGCATGTATTTATGACAGTTGTAATGTCCCAGGGTCATATGATCCCCTTTTGCAAGCTTCTGACAAGCAAAGTCAGTGAGAATCCAAATTCACTTAACAACTGCAGTGATTCACTTAACAACCGTGGCAAGAAAGGTCGTAAAATGGGGCAAACAACTGTCTTGCTTAGCAACAGAAATGTTGGGTTCAATTGTGGTTGTAAGTCAAGGACCAAGAGCCGTGGTGGCTCAGTGGTTAGAATGCAGCACTGCAGGCTACTTCTGCTGACTGCCAGCTGCCAGCAGTTTGGCAGTTCGATTCCCACCGGCTCACAATTGACTCAGCCTTCCATCCTTGCGAGGTCGGTAAAATGAGGACCCAGATTGTTGGGGGGCATATGCTGACTCTGTAAACTGCTTAGAGAGGGCCAGAAAGCTATGTGAAGCAGTATATAAATCTAAGTGCTATTGCTTCCTTCCTTCCTTCCTTCCTTCCTTCCTTCCTTCCTTCCTTCCTTCCTTCCTTTCCTTCCTTCCTTCCTTCCTTCCTTCCCCTCCACTCCACTCCACTCCCCTCCCCTCCCTGCACAATGGCTAGAATGCAGCATTGCAGGCTAACTCACTGCCCACTGCCAGTAGTTCGATCCTGATGGGCTCAAGGTTGACTCAGCCTTCCATCCTTCCAAGGTTGGTAAAATGAGGACCCAGATTATTGGGGGCCATAGGCTGACTCTGGAAACCACTTAGAGAGGGCTGTAGAGCACCATGAAGCGGTGTATAAGTCTAAGTGCTATTGCTACATAAGTCTAAGTGCTATTGCTATTGCTACCTCTATTTTAGGTGCCTTTGACTTAGCTTATTAGATGGCACCTGGGAAGTCATAAGTAGTGCTTCTATGATTGCAGGGATGCTGTGACAGTCATAAGTGCAAGCAAGGACTGCTTGTAAATCTTTTTTTTTCCCCAGCACCATTGTACCTTTGAACCATTGGCTAAATGAATGGTGGTAGGTTGAAGGATGCCTGTATTTTGAAGGACTGAGAATTTCCCCAAATATACCAACTTCTCAGTGGAAAATGATAGGGATGTAATGTCTGAAAACAATTGAGTTTTATCTGTGGTTACCTAAGGAGTTTTAATTCTGATAGGTTTAATTTGTTCAACTTGTACCCTTGAAATGGATAAGCCACAAGAGCTTATAGCATGAATGTGAGTGTCATGTGATTGTTACGTTGCATTTGAGGTATCTTATTATTTGTCTATTTTTCTCACAATAAAGGTACCTTTAGTGCCTAAAAATACAGCAAACATACAACAATGTGTGCATTGTTGGATGTTTGCCATGGACTTCTGCAACCATAAAACATAACCTGAACATGACATCTACCAAGCTTTGCTTCACTCCAGTGTGGTGGGACACAATGAATGCGTGTACATGGTTTTCTTTCCAAGGGTTTTCCCTTACAACAAAATTTTGCTACCATTCCATGTCCTTACTTTGGAAGTAAGAGAAAATGGTTTTAAAAAGGAGCATATTACTTGATATCCAGCAAAAAAAAATTGTGCCTGCTGGTTTCTCCAAAGCTTTCTTTCCTTGTAAAACAGCTTTTTATTTTTCCTACCTTATTCTCACAGAATTTAAGAGTTCCATTTTAATTTCTCTTGGGGGCAGAAGAGGCTACTCCTGCTGATGTTATTTTCTGTGATACGTTTTTCCATCCTTCCATACTTCTACTGTATATTCTCCCTGGTTGCTCTCACTTAACAAATCAAAGGATTTTTTTTTTAAACAAAAAATAGCAATTCTCTCCTGATGTTTTCCCTTTGATTGAAGAGAAGGAGATTCTAGCAGGGGTAGGCAACCTTGGCTCTTTTATGACTCGTGGACTTCAACTCCCAGAATTCCTGAGCCAGCATGGCTCAGCTTGGAAACCTCTCCCTTTCCCCTCAGCATGGCTGGCTCAGGAATTCTGGGAATTGAAGTCCACAAGTCATAAAAGAGCCAAGGTTGCCTACCTCTGGCCTAGGCCTAGGCCGCTTTATGACTCGTGGACTTCAACTCCCAGAATTCCTGAGCCAGCATGGCTCAGCTTGGAAACCTCTCCTTTTCCCCTCAGCATGGCTGGCTCAGGAATTCTGGGAGTTGAAGTCCACGAGTCATAAAAGAGCCAAGGTTGCCCACCCCTGGTCTAGGGGATCATATACGTAACAGGCAGTTGGACTAGGTGACCTTTAAGGTCCCTTCCGAGTCTAATGGCCTCTCTGGCTGGATGACAATACAGTGATGGACAGGACATGCATATGCTTCTTAGCTACATAGCGCCAAGAACATCACACCACAGAGAAATATTCCACTGAAATTTTTTTCTTCTTTAAAATAATTTTTGAAAGTTAAGCCTCTTCCAACATATTTTTTATTCATTTTGATAAAATACTAATAATATTTCCACCATAAAGAATGAGTCTACAGGAACTGAATAAGAAACGTTTTGTTCTACACAGCAGGAAAAGAATAAGTGGAGCACAACTAAAGTTACATGAAAAACCAAAACATACATATACAGAATAATGAAAAAAAGATTAAAAAAAAATTGGATGGCTGGACAAAACAGGAGGAATTTTGAACTCAATATTCAATCAGGAAGATGGCTGCAGGAGAGTTTAGTGGTCCTTCCAGAAAGCAAAAATTAATTTGCTTTGGCCAAATTAAAATTAATTAAAATTATGCAATGTTGCCCTTGTGTTAATTTTAATAGTGAGGTTGTTGTGATTTAAGGCTACAATTAGTTCTAGTGTTTGAAAGAAAGCACTGTAATCGAGACAGGACATTTTAATAATCCTGGTTATAAACATTTAATACATCATCTTTAGGGACTCACAAACACATTGTAATTAACTTTTACAACTGAAATAAATCAGATTGCATTAGCATATTGCAAAAAGAAAAAAATAATTTGCATGATTGAGAACAGCTTCGGAGAATTATGTATAACAGGCTCTCTTGTAAACATCAGTGTGGAACTACACTCCAACTTGTACTATTTTATTAGAGGGGTGTGCCTTCTCCTTTAAAAAAAAAAAGGTGAAAAGAGGAAAGTCTTTGCACTTTTCCTTCTCATACTTTGCTCCATGATTATGGCTAATGCTCAAATCATCTCCTAGTAAAAAAGACATCAAGTGTTTATAATGAGTGGCTTGAATGGCTTTCGGTGAAAAGATTAAGGCTTTTGCTGTTAAAACAGAGTAGAAGGCCTTTGATACCACACACTGTCCAGATGAAATCAGCAGGACTATACCTAGAATAACAGAATTAGAAGTCTTTTAGTTCAACCATCTGCTCAGGCAGGAAACCCTATACCATTTCAGACAAATGGCTGTCTAGTCTCTTCTTAAAAGCTTCCAATGACGAAGCACCCACAACTTCTGGAGGCAGGTTGTTCCACTGATTAATTGTTCTAACTGTCAGGAAGTTTCTCCTTAGTTCCAGGTTGCTTCTCTCCTTGATGAGTTTCCATCCATTGTTTGTTGTCCTGCCTTCAGGTGCTTTTGGAGAATAGTTTGACCCCCTCTTCTTTGTGGCAGCCCCTCAAATAGTGGAACACTGCTATCATGTCTCCGCTAGTCCTTCTTTGTTGGGGATGATGGGAAATGCAGTACAAAACATCTGGAGGCCTCCAACTGGATGTCTGTATTTTAGAATTTCAGACTCCCAGATATGTGCAGTATATGCAATTGATTAGACATCAGAGACATGTAAACTGTGTCATGTTTAATCAGGATTGTCTTTAAGAAGGTGCTCTGTTTTTCTCATTGCCTTTTTTGCTCTGCCAACAGTTTTGTACTGCTGTTACTTGCAGTTCATGCAAAACATACTTTAGGAATTTTAAAACATATATTTTTATGCTTTCTTTTGGCATTTCATTTCTTTATTTTTCGTTTTGCTTGTCATTCCTGAATTTGAAAAGTAATTTTCCTTTTGATATCCATTTGTTTGTTTAGCTTCAGGATTGGGACTGTACCTTTTTACCCATAATTAATTCTGTTTGCAATTTATACACTGGTTTATGACCATAATAAAGATTTGATTTGATTTTTACAATTTGTTTGTGTGAATAGAGTTGGTTTAATTCAAACAACGGGGCTCTACTAGAATAAACAATTGTATTCTAAAATGAAATATTCTCAATAAAGAATAAACTAGAATAAAGAAGCTGATTAGATGAGCTGAAAGTTATCATATATTCCTGAAGTGATATATATATATATAAAAAGCTTTATTTTATTTTAAATGCAGATCTGTGTTTTTCTGTGCGAAGGTAACAGGAATCGATGTGCATTTTAAAAATGTATTTGCAATCTCCTTACCTCAATACTACTACATTTATTTGCATAGATTTCTATAGATTATACATTGTTCCCATTCATCATTTAGGGATAAAATATTTCATATCACTTTCTGAAACAAGACAAAGCAGCATGATAAAAACTGTAAAATGCGATGTTCAATAAAAGCAGCTTAAGATGACAGTTGAAACACAGGGATGAAATATTTTTGTTTCACTTTCTGAGGCAAAAAAAATATCTCTAAAACTTAATGTAACAATACGAGCTGCTCAAAACCACAGTTGAAACTCTACAACACAGTTGGATTTGCATTGAATTAAAAACAGAACGCAAAATCCATTTAAAACAGATACTAAAGAAAATACCGTTTCTTGCATTGGGTTAGATGTTTATTTAGTCAGATCTATGAATGTTTTGTTGGCACTGTCCTTCAGGTCAACCCTGACTCCTGGCAATTACATGGACAAGCCCGTGGATTTATTTTAGCAACATTTTTGGAAATAGCTGATCCTGCATTTTCTTCACTCAAAAAATGACTGACCTAAAGTCACTCAGGTGGTTGTGTAGCTAAGGGAGGCTAGAACTCAAGTTTTCCTGCTCCCTGTCCAGTATGGGAATCCAGATATTATTTTTCATTCCTTACTAAGGCTTTATGAAACCTTAGTAAGACCACACCTGGAATACTGCATCCAGTTTTGGTCACCACAAATGTTGAGACTTTGGAAAGAGTGCAGAGAAGAGTACAAAGAGCTAAAATATATGAAGAACTCTTGCAGGAATTGGGTGTGTCTAGTCTAGGCAAAAGAAGGAGTAGGGATGACATGATAACAGTGTTCCAATATATGAGAGGCTGCCACAAAGAATGTTCCATTTTCCAAGCACTAGAAGGCAAGGCAAAAAGCAATGGATGGAAATTAATCTAGGAGAAGTGCAACCTACAACTAAGGAGAAACTTCCTAACAGTAGGAACAATCAACCAGTGGAACTGCTTGCCTTCAGAAGTTGTGGGTGCTCCATCCCTGGTCGCTTTTAAGAAGAGACCTGACAGTCACTTGTCTTGAATGCTATAGGATCTCCTGTTGAGCAGGGGGTTGGACTAGAAGACCTCCAAAGTCTTCTGTTTTCTCTTTACCACGTAGTAATAGTAATGAATTTACTTTTCAATTATTTGAGGAACTTGGACAGCCATTAATGTACATGAGACGTAACTTCCCTTAGTTTAGAAACATGTGCATTCAACTTTGTTTGGTATATAGCTGTATCAAGATCTGTTATAATCTGTTGCCATTTATCTTCTTAAAATGGGAAAGATGCCCATTTCAATAGAGACAAGCACGCTTTTTTCTCCCACTGGCCTGCTGTCCATGAAGTCAATGTTTTTTCTCCTCGTAGACTATTCCTTATTGATTTTTTGAAGGAGTAAGTTAATTAACAAAAGACATGAAGTCTATTGCATAATTAACAAGACATTTACCTAAAATCAATAACCTAATTGCCACACCTACCATACTTTGGGAATAGCGTTTATCCTATTGAGAAGACATCATTTATATCTCCATGTTAACACAATGAGTAGAGTGTTGTTCAAGAGACCAGCCAGATCGGTAAAGTGATAAGTTATTGAACAATCAATTAAACATTTTAACCTTGAAATATATAAACAATTAATGAAGAGCAAGGCCACCAGTTGAACTGTAGATCATAGTTCATGCTGAACTATTCGTGTTATTCTCTTAGCATCTGAACTTCTCATGAACTGTGGCATGGGAGAGATTTAATAATAAGAAGAAAAGAGCTTAACACAACTTTCTCCAAAGTGGTTCCTTCCAGATATCTTGGACTTGTAATACTCATAACTCCCTTGCTGCCTGAAGAATTCTGGGACTGGTAGATTCAATAGTCATGAAAAGTGCTAAGTTAGAGAAATCTGATAAAATAAATAACATTATTGCAATAGGGATTCAAAAACTGATTTTCAGATTTTACCTTTCTGGGAGTATCAGAAGAATCCACCCATTATTATTTTGTTCAGTTTCTCATTTTTCCAACCTTAAATCGGTTCGGTGAACTGGTCTGCATGCTTTTCCAACAAAGACTGCACGAAAATATGTGTACATGCTCATGCGTATCTTTCAATGTGCACATTTGCGTGTGAAACACTTCCCAGGAAACTTTCACTAACACATTATTTTTTCCCATACTTTCTCCTGAGGTTGTGCATAACCCTCTTTAAAACGTGTGTGTCTCTGCACACTTTTACATTATACATAGGACATCATTCTGCCTCAGCTACACATTCGTGGAATACGAAGAGTATATATTTGTGTAGATATTTGCAAGCTGAACAAATTTCCACATGGAAGACGAATTCATTAGTTGGCTGTTGTGTTTGAGCCTAATCAATTATAATTTGCAAACTAGAGCTAATAAGCAGAAAAATGCCACATCTGAAAAAAAGTCCTCCTCCTCCTCCTCCTCTTCCTCTCAATGAAGCAAATACCACCCCGGGAATCACCTAATAATTGTGCTGCCTATTCTGTTGTCATGTTTTTTAATTTCCCTAAACTAGCGTTCTTTCCCAAACATAAGCTTTTTGCCCCCGAATCTCCTTTTCTTTCTGGAATTGTTGCTTTTGAGTTCACTGGAACTAGAAGGGAAGGAGGAGAGAAAGACCAGCTAATCTTTTCAAATTAGCACAGTTCTGTATCTGGAGGGCCTCATTAGATGCGTGTCTGAGATTTATCAGTTCTCATTTGCTTAATATTGGGCCTAACTTTCGGCTCCTGGCCCTTTCAGCAGGGGGTAAGTGCGAATAGAGAAGACTCTTTTGTCACTGCCATGCAAACTCTGCTAATTTGCTCCGCCTAATAAAATTACAAATGAACGTAGCTTTACTTGTGCTGCCTTTATAAGTTATAATAACCTTGGTCCCCCCCTAACCTCCTGCTAGCTGAATTAATCAGATCGTATTAATATTTCTTCTTACTTTTCTTTTAACTGGTTCTTCTCTTAATTAAAGGGGCCAAAGACGTAAACAGGGTAGGTGACTGGAATGTGGTGTTGGGTTATAAACAAGACTCATTACGAAGATGGATGTCCCAGCAGACTGCAGAAATTGCTTAGTCGGCAAGGAAGCATTTTGTAATTTCCTTGCAACTAAAAGGACTAATGCAAGAACTTTGCCTCTCTTCCCCCCCTCCTCCCTTACCTGCCTTTTTTAAATGTATAAAGGGTAATAATTTTGGTAAGTTAAGTAAAAAGGGAACTGATTCATCCATCCGTTCAGGAAAAAAATACTTTGGCTTTCAGCTCTGCATGTTGGAGAAATTGCTGAGCAAAAATTCAGATCCTGGAATTGGGAAAAGGAAAATAGGTCTTCTAAAATTATTTGGGATGCATTGTGCATTATCTTGATATTGACTTTTTTTATTCTTGGAAGCCGAATATGTTTATCTAAGAGACAAGATAAAAAGGAAGTTTCTAACGCTTCAGATGAATTTGCTCTAGATCCTGAATGTAAGCTGCAGTGTTTTTGTTTTTAAACTTTAATATTTGTATTCGTCTTCGAGCTTTTGTTCATTTTTTTTCTTTATAAACAGATGTCCATCATGAGCAACAATGATACGTCTGCACATAGTTCAAGCCATGTTTACTCAAAAGTAAATCCCAAGTTTTCAAAAAAGTTTACTCCCTGTTATGCATGCATACAATAGCTGCATTTCATCACAATGAATCTTTAAAAATTGCATTTTGCAGAAAGCTTCCACATTAACTTATCAATGTTTTTATTCCTGGTATATTCACATATTAGTGGGAAACTGTATGTATTTTCAGTCATACAATTATCAGTGGAAAATTGTGTATATAATATATGATACAGACAAAGGTTCCAAAAAGGATTATTTTGACATTGAGTTAAAAACAGAAAGATAAACGTTTTTTTTCTAATTGGCTTTTGCTCTTAACTCTTTTATAATTCCATTCTGTGAATATTTCTTTTCAAAAATTCCTTTATTAATAAAGGCACTCTGATTATTGGCTAAGTATATATTGATGAATATTTTATTGTTGCAGTCGGTATTGTGGATGTTACTTGTACAATTGAGAACCCAACTGCAAAGCCTATGCATGCTCAGTTTTATTTGTACAATTACTATTTTTGTAGAATACTTTTCAGATTATGCTTCTCAAGCCATCTCATAACTATAAGATGCAAAATATTATAACTATAAAAGCATAAACCTATGACCTAAAATAGAACACATAGGGAAAGAAAATAGCAGCAACAGTGATTCTGCCTCTCACTTTAAAAACACAGTCTTGGGATTGTTCAAAAGCTAATAGATGATGAAATGAATTAAACAGATAATATACTAGAGAGAATGGACCATATTAATATCCATGCATATGTAATTAGCTTCCCTAAAATACTGTGTATGCTGTTTTAATAAGAACAATCATTGACAATAGCAAAATCCTGAACAGACTGCTAAATAGACTGGGTATAACTTGGTTTAAGTCAGCAATTAATTAAATTAATTAAAATTAATTACGGGGACTATTACAGCATCATATACAGCAGGGGTCTTCAAACTTGGCCCTTTTATGACTTGTGAACTTCAATTCCCAGAATTCCTCAGCCAGGCATGGGAGTTGAAGTCCACAAGTCATAAAAGGGCCACGTTTGAAGGCCCTGATATACAGCTTCTGAAAACTATCAATGACGTCAGGTTCAATCATACAGTGTCCCAAATTAGAAGGTGTCTACGGGATTCCAAAATTAATTCAACATTTCTTTAGCCAGTAATGGTTAAAATGGCAACATATTTTCCACAGTTTTGAACAATTGTGAAACAATTGAACAATTTCATATACAAAAAGCAAATTTTTTTGGATGTTCAAATGAGAAATTAACAAAAGATTTTGAGCATAGTTTAGGATATGAATTTATATCTTTAAAAACCAGGAATTGCCAGGACTACTTTATGGACAACTCTAGATCAGAATTGCACTGAATGGCACTGAATAATATGTTCCAATATTTGAGAGGCTGCCCCAAAGAAGAAGGGGTCAATCTATTTTCCAATCTATTTTTCACCTGAAGGCAGACAAGAGGCAATGGATGGAAACTAACCAAGGAGAGAAGCAATCTAGAACTAAGAAGAAATATCCTAACAGTGAGAACAATTAACCAGTGGAACAGAAGTTGTGGGTGCTCCATCACTGGGCGCTTTGAAGAAGAGACTGGAAAGCCACTTGTCTGGAATGGTCTCCTGCTTGACCAGTGGGTTGGACTAGAAGACCTCCAAGGTCCCTTCCAACTCTGTTCTGTTATTCTGAATTTGAAAACCAGCCTTCTTTTGTAGGCAAAAATCATATCCCCCTCAGATTTGGTAGAACTGAAAATTGTAGGACATGATTCAAACCCAAATGATTCAAAGGGGTAGAGCAATTGCCCTCTGAGCACTGCATTTTCTGTAACATATTTTATTGCCTTTCAGCATCTCCTTCGCTGATTACAGTTCCTAATCTGAAAAAGTCCCTAAGAGGATTTCCTTCCTGATTATCTTTCCTTGATTCCCCCCACCTTCAGAGTTGGGATGTGTGTATGTGTGTATGTTTCAATCTAAGAAGCCAAGGGATGTGAGATCACCAAAAGAACATTTTGCACTGGAGAACAACTTTTGCATATCTCTTTTGGCCATTCTGTCAACAAAGAACTTCACTCAGACCACCCTTCTTTTATGAGAATTTCTCAAAAGTCTCTTCTCCTTTGAAAGAACAAGAACTTAAAGGGGAAATACCATACAAATGATTTTTTTCCCCTGCATGGTAGAAAATATTATCTTTGCAGTAGGTAATTGGCAAATGTATTCATATCCTGTCTCTGAGCTTCTGGGGGATGCAGGATTTTTCTGGATTGAAAGAACGATTCATCAAGGATAGTTTAATGCTGTTAGACTGATTTCTCTTTTTTTTTCTACTTCTATCTATTGACTATTATTTGCAGGAAGATAACTATGGGGCCATGAAAATAATAATAATAATAATAGGAGTCGGAGGTGAGGGCTTTAAGGAAGCCATAATGAAGCAACATTTTTTAATGTTTTGCACCACCTATCTTCCTAAAATCACAACTGCTTTCAAAATCTGGATACTTCTTGGACTTCAAACTCTTTCCAGTGAATACAATCAGCTTTGCAGATTGCCTCAGACTGATAAATACAGTAGTGCCTCAGAATCAAAATTATAACACACGGCTGATGTATGTATTTCTTAAGATTTTTGGCAGACCGATCTCTGGCTTACTACTCTGCTGATGAAGTTTACGAGTAATTGTGTATGCATTTCTCAGAAAGATAAATCGCCATTCTTCCCAAGGACTCTTGTTGAGGCCACCTTAGTGAAGGGGAGTCTGTGTTTATCTGGACTTCGTTTCTCTTCCCCCTCCCCTCTCCCTCTCTCTTTACCTCCCCTCCTCTCTCTCGAAAAAGCTTGACAAGGCATCTTGATCATTTCCTCATTCGGAGGCCTACCCACGGCCGAGCACGCCACCACCCCCCTCTTTGAAATGTTATTATACTGTCATGAGCCTTTCTTCACTCAGGACATGGCTTCATTTCCACCTTTTGTCTTAGCATGGATCTGAATGATGCTCTTTCAGCAATATACGGGCGTTGAAACTCCCTTGTTGCACCCTTGCATAAATATACAACACCCGTCTTGGCCAATAATTCACTTCAGGCCTGGAAAAACATCAACTTCCTTTATTGGTCAGAATCTCTGGCAATTCCCAACAGCTGCATGTTTTCACCTCTGAGGATCCTTATCTTCAAGTTTCCATTTGTCTCAGCACTATTCCAGTGGATTGCCAATAAAAATGATTCCCATTTTTATAACCCCTGAGAATGCAGGAAGCTAGGTTTCCAGAAAAGAAAAGAGAAGGAAAGAAAAGAGAAGGGGAAAAAAAGTTGGGGGGGGGGGAAACAGAACTTACATTCTCTCTCTCTCTCTTTGGAGGTGTGAGCACATGTGCACAAACACAGGAGACTCAGTCTGTCTCTCTCAGTTTCAAATTTCCCAATCTTAAAAATGCATTTCACCCTGTTTCTACATCTGTTTGAGACTTATTTGCAATTTTTGCATCAAAGTTCAGGTAGATTTCATGTGTCTTCCTCCAAAAATAAGCATTTTTTCACCACATTTTATGGTTTGCAGCTTCCCATTGTAAAATGCCTTTACAAAAAAAAAAAAGGAAAAAGTGAAGAAACTTTGTTTAGTAAGCTGTTTTTGGCCTGTTGAGAACATTGCGCTGCAAATTTCTGAGAGGCATGAATATGGAAAGATGACTTGATTTCAGGGGGTATACTAAGGTAGGAAGTGCAAATCCACTAACTTCTTCTCCATTTGCAAACCAAACAAAATTCTATCCCATCCTTCAGGCAAAGTACACCCGCACAATTAATTCTCCCACATAAATGACAAAAAAAAAAAAATCTCTGTAGATGATTCCTGAAAACCCATGTCTCCCTTAAAACATCTCTTCTTCAATGCATTTCAGAATAGGAGACCCAATAGTGCCGAGATGGAGAATTAACTCTGTGCACAAGTTGGAATAAGGATTTTTCACTTCAAACGAAAGCAAAAGGAATGACAACTAGCGGGTTACGTATTTGCAAACATGATAGCAAACGTGTCTGTTGTCCTGCTAAAGAAACTGGAGATTGTAAAACAGCCTTGCAGCCATATGACAAAGATATACTTCAGGAGATGTAAACATGAAATTCAGGGAAATTTGCCAGGTTAAACCTATCCATGCCACTCAGTTTTATGACTGAACAACTGTTTACTAAGGAAAGATGTATGTCTGCTGATAATGATAACACACAGAGAGTACATAAGTGCTCCGTTTTATGAAATGGCCAATTGGAGCAATCTAGTGAAAGAGAAAAAAAAATCTTTAATTTCTCCCTGTTTTCTGTGGAACTTTGCTGCAGAACTCTATGAGGTCAAAATGATTAATTCCTTCTTTTATTTATAAACTTCAATAAATTTCAATCATAATCCCCCATTGTATAATGTCAGAATTCTGAAATTCTTTAGAATTTCAGTAGAATGTAGAATACATATACACATGCATCCTTACATGCATACGTACATACTTAAACCACAGAGACCAAACTTTATCTACCTGTTATTTTTCGTATGGAATCTAAGAAAGAGCCCTGGTGTGCTAAAATTTCTTGCAATGCTTTATTCTGCCCTTTCTCTCCATCTCTTTTCTTGCAAATCGAATTAAAAGTGTAGGATTTAACTAGAAGATTACTAAAGCAGAGGATCTGGAGACATTTCATCAGGACTTAAATATAAATGCACCATTAAGTTCCTAAAATCCAAGATCTTTGGGGGGGGGATATTAAATATTAAAATCTAGCATTTTCAACGATACAGTTGCAGCTTTTGAACTACTAACCCTTCTGTTTCTAATGTCTTCAGATATTGGATATTATTAAAAAAAACTTATATTAGACACACAAGCTCAGATATTGGATTATTCAAAGAACTGCCTTTGTATCAAGGTCAACATAATTTTATAACAAGCCAGCCTCTTTATAAGATTTCCTTGAGCTCACAAAATGACTGCTAGATTAACTATGACTTATGATCATGTGGTAAACATCTAGATATTTGTCCTGGGTTGGTCTGATGCTGTTGGCAATCTTATTCACAGAAGATCTGGCCAAGTATATGGCCAAGATTAAAATAATCAGGAAACTGAAATGTTCAGAAAAAGCTATCTGAAGTTCATAAATGGCAACGAGACTAAGTAAAGGTACAATATTATGCAGATAGAAACATGTTTATCGAGAAATAGAGTCTTATTGCTAGGTCTGGAGTTTGAGGGTCTTCCTTCCTTCCTTCCTTCCTTCCTTCCTTCCTTCCTTCCTTCCTTCCTTCCTTCCTTCCTTCCTCTTTCTTTCTTTCTTTCTTTCCTTCCTTCCTTCCTTTCTTTCTCTCTCTCTGTCTCTCTCTCTTTCTTCTTTCTGTTAAACATCTTTCTATCATCTCAAGTCTTCCTAGTACCAATATTTAATTTGAAAAAAATTTTTGGAAAAGTTTCTCATTCCAAGACAAGAAACAACAGATGGAAAGTAATCAAGGAGAGAAGCAATCTAGAACTAAGGAGAAATTTTCTGCCAGTTAGAACAATTAATCAGTGGAACTGCTTGTCTCCTGAAGTTGTGGGTGCTCCATCACTGGAGGTTTTCAAGAGGAGATTCAACAACCATTTGTCTGAGATGATATAAGGTCTCCTGCCTTATATCAGGGGGTTAGACTAGAAGACCTCCAAGGTCCCTTCCAACTCTGTTATTCTTTATTTGCAGAACCACCAAGGGAATGAAGTCCAGACTTATTTCTTTATATAGGCCTTGGCTAAGATATCTTGGCTAAATCTGGCAATTCTTTGCTAAACCAACAAATAAGCAAACAACTTTCTGGCTTTCTCTCTCGGTTTGATGGTCTCCTGATCTAAAGGAATCTTTGCCAAATGTTTCCAAGGGGAGGGGAAACCCTCAAAGAGATCCGAGTGCCATTGTATTTATCTGACCATTATATGAGCCATAAAGCATGCTGTTTCACATTGAAAACGTAAGCTCTTTTCCTTTTTTCTTTAATGTTTGCTCAGAGCATTTGTAATTGTTAGCAGGCCCAGATGTATCTGAATGTCAGCATGAAGCAAGGGAGTCTTGGCTCCGGCACACGGAACATAATTAGCTCTGTGCTGAGTTGGTAGTGGAAGCAGAGACGAATAATAAAATAACAACCACCGAAAAGGAAAGTGACAAAGGTTAACATCTATTGTTCGCATTGTTAAGCGGTTGGGGGAGGTGGGGAGAGGAGGACGGGTGTCCGGTGCAACGTGAAAAGTAGGGGACATTTGCAACGAAGGACATCGATGCAGATTCCCATGAAACAAGGTCAGGAGCACCACATGGAGATCCTGGTATGGTGTCCAAGCTACGTTCTGCAGGCATCTTTCTGCAATCATCTTATGTCATCTTCTGGGTATGCCGGTAGTGCTCAACTTACAATAGTTCGTATAGGCACCATTCAAAGTTACAACAGCCCTGAAAAACAAAGTGACTTGCGACCATGTCTCACCCTTATGACCATCGCAGCATCTCCATGATCACGTGATCAAAATTCGAACCCTTGGCGTTACTTTGAATATTGATGGGAAATTAAAGCCTGGAAAAAAGAAAAAAAACAAACAAACAAACAATAACAGGACATTGACTGTATAAAAGGATTAAGTGCAAGCGCAATTAAGATATGGATAAGCTAAAAATTATTGATAACTGTAAGAATACTCATTTAGTTGATAACAATAAGAACCGTACTAGCCCAAAATGAGATAACAAATATTAATGGAAAAAGAGAGGAAATATTTGATGTTGTAACATGAAATGTGTACTAAAGATTTATGTACACTATTGAACTATTGATTAACCCAGTCACCACGTTGCTTTTCAAATATCCAATTGTAAAATGAGAAAACCAATAAAATATTATAAGGAAAAAAAATTCGGACCCTTGGCAACTGACCCCTATTTATGACGGTTGCAGTGTCCTCAGGGTCACGTGATCCCGTTTTGAGACCTTCTGATGAGCAAAGTCAAGGGGGAAGCCAGATTCACTTAACAACCGGGTTGCTAACTTAATAACTGCAGGGTTTCACTTAACAACTGTAGCAAGAAAGGTTGCAAAATGGGCAAAACTCACTTAACAAAGGTCTCAGCAACCGAAAATTTGGGATCTGTGGTGGTTATAAGTCGGGGACTATCTGTAATGGGACATCCTGACAATTCCTCTCCCATCTCAGCTAAAGGGAGGTAAAGACCTTGAACTTTCCTCGGAGAGCTACTTTTAAAAACTCCGTGATGGCTGTGCAAGATGGACATTGATTTCCAGGACAAGATTAATGGGAGTCTGGCCAATGTTCCCTAATATTTCATCTGGGAGTTTTCTCCTCTTGAACAGCCTAACTTTCTCTATCCCGTCGGAAAACTCGGTCGTTCTTTCCTTCCAATTACCTTTTTTTCAGACTTTTCTCTTTTTAAAAAAAATTTCATTTCTCGAATTTATACACCGCTCATCTCACGTGATGTTGGGTGGTTTACAGATTAGAACAAATAAGATTCTAAAGATTAGACTTTTCTTTTCTTAAGATTCCATAGCATCTGGGGAGAGTTTATTTCATCCAGAAGACCTCTGGCAAGAGAAGAAATATCAGAGGACACCAGACTTAAAGGACTGCTTAACTAGGGAGATTCGGATCTCTCCTGGGTTAATCACAACTTTAACAACTCAAATGCAGGGGGGAGGAAAGGGAAATAGAAAGACTTGTAACTTTGTCCCTCTAGGGCATGGGTCTTCAAACTTGGCCCTTTTATGACTGGTGGACTTCAACTCCCAGAATTCCTCAGCCAGGCACGCTGGCTGAGGAATTCTGGGAGTTGAAGTCCACCAGTCATAAAAGGGCCAAGTTTGAAGACCCCTGCTCTAGGGAGTAGAGACATAGGAAGTTCTGAGTGTTCACTAGCCTTTGAGGAAACCAATTTGATATTTTTCTTCTCTGTACTTTGTTTGGCATAAACACAATGTATGACTTTCATGATAGAAAACTTTGCATTGCTATTGAGCTAAATGAGTCATGTTGAGGGACTTTTCCACAATTATTTCTTCCCAGAAGAGTCAGTTAAACAAGCTGAAAAGTCCCAGAAGTTGCAAGTAACATCTCAAAATAATTCTTGGATTTCAGGTTTTGTATCTTAAGGCATAAATATTTGAGGAGGGCCTGCAAAAATTCTACAGCTGGACAATGTTCGTAAGAAGAAAAAATGTGCTCGGAAAATGGGTGTTAGAAATGGGGAGAATTCAATATCCCCAATGAACAGCAGAGACAATTGTTTGCAAAACTGTGCACAATAGAGAAAAGTATGTTAAAAAGATGTATATTTGGGGAATTATATATGATAACAAAAACTGCTTATTTGTTTTCTTTTCTTCATAGGCACAGGCTGTTAGAACTGAAAATAAATAACATTCATGGCATGTTAATGTCCTCATCTATAAAAAATGTTTCTACCGTCTTCTGGAAGATGACCAATGCAGTGCAAAAAATTCAAACAATAAAACAACAATCAAAGTGAGGGTCATCCATAGAATCTGTTAAACACACTATTTATAGTAATCTTACTAATTTCTCTGAAATATTTGGTCTTGGGTAAATAGTATCATCTGTATGGCAGCCTTGGTTTGAATTGATTCTTTGATTTTTTTTTTTTTATTCAAATCCTCCAACTGGTTTGACTCAAATTTGCACTTGGAATTGTTGCCTGCGATCCATCTGATTTCACCATCTGAGTAAAAAAAAATTGCTCTTTTCCCATCTATCAAATCATTAAACTGACTTGAAGATGCCCAATTTGAGCTGCCAATTCCAATGAAAGTTATGATTTAATTTGAAGATGTAAATATTTTCAAAAGAACCTCTAGAATCATGTCAGGCCTGAAATTGTTGAACTTGGGAACAGAAAGTTTTCTTCAAAAGTATTCTTCCTTAGCTTAATGTCCTCTAGATGTATTGGACTACCACTCCTTCATAACTGCAGATGTTGGATTAGGAATCCCCCTATCTCTAGTTGAAGAAGCCTTGTAGTTTTTCTTATGTTCTTTAGTCTTGTCACCTTTGTTGAATCCCAAAATTTATCTGCAAAATAAATGTCTATGGAGATTCTCAGTCATCCTGGTCATGGTTGTCCCAAAGGTGCTTTTTCAAAAGGCAACTGGATTTTTTGGTTTTGCTTGTTTTGCTTCTCATCCAAGAAGTTCTGACCTGAAAAAGCTTCTTGGATGAAAAGCAAAATGTCTTCAAGCAAAACAAAGAAAACCCAGTTGCCTTTTGAAAAAAACACCTTTGGCACATCTGGGAGATAACATCTGAGAAAGAGACAAATCCAGCCTTGGAATTCTCAGTTTCAACAGCAGAGATGCCAAACAAAATCTTCAATGCTACTGTATCTGACTTCTTCTTCTTTTTAATTTTACTTCCCCTGCATTAGAAGCTTCTCTTTTTTGCCTTGTCCTCAGGATTCTTGAAAAATAATTTGCAAATTTTCTTTGTAGTATTTTGGAGTTCACATCGTTGTTGGAGAAAGTGGAGAGCAATACTTGGGGTTTGCTCTGTCATTGGCTGCCTTCAAAGGCTTAGCCGTAATCATAATCTATGACATGAAAACAAAGAACTGCATTTAGAGGTCCAAGCTTTTGTGGTATGACCCTGAAGACCTTAGAATCATAGGGCTGGAAGGAACCTTGAGGACTTCTAGTCAAACCCCCTGCCTAAGGCAAGAGATCCTACCTATTGCATCCCAAATGGTTGTCCCATCTCTTCTTGGAAATCTCCAGTGATGGACCACCCACAACTTTCAGAGGCCAGGTATTCCTGGCCCAACCTTCAACAATTCCTCTATAGTAGAGTAATTGGGCCTCACCCTACTCTGTAATTTCAGTCTTTCCTCAAGGAGAATTAATTATCTTTATTATGGTCCAAAACTTGTACCAGGTAAATGCAACGAACATTGCAACCAAAGTACAATTCCAAAATATAACAACATTATAACAGTTAAATGCATAATGTACTTTTGTTCACAAATCTGATGATTTAGATTTAATTGACCAGGCACTTAGCAATTTAAGAGGTGAATCCTTCCTTGGAGAGGAAAAGCAACACAGAAATAAAGTATAGTATATATGGTTTAGAAGCATCACTGCTTCAGACAGGAAAGTGGTACAGAGAGTAGTGAGGATGGATGAAAAGATCATTGGCAGTTCCCTCCCTTCCATCCAGGACATAGCACATAAGCGTTGCTTGAGCAGGGTCCGCAAGATTGTCTGGGACACTACACATCCTCTTCACAACCTGTTTTCCTTGTTACCTTCTGGGAGGAGGGGGCTTCGTGGTATCCGAAGCAGAACATCCAGATTCAGTCACAGTTTTGCTCCATACAGTATCAATCTTGTGAACTCTAAAGCATCCTCCTTCCATTATGTATTCAAGATGGACAGTGAATAATATTTATATATTACTTACATGTAAGGGTGTAGGTCTACACATATGTTGTACATAGTATGTTTTAAATGTGTGTTATGTATGTGTACACTTTGAGAGCAAGCGACTAAATTTCATTTTTAATGTGTGCCATTGTGCCCACAGGAAAAAATGACAATAAAGGTTATCTAATCTAATCGAATCGAATCGAATCACGAAATTCCTGGGCAGTAAGGGTGGTGACTCTGGCTCTACTTTGGGGATTTTCATGAGTGTACAAATGTCTTGGGTTGTGAATGCAAAAAAAGATAAAAGAGGAACACAAGTGGGGAGGACTGGAAAGGTGAAGAGATTTGCATGTTGATTTCCAATTACTGTCTCCCTCTACTAATACTCAGCAAGGTCTCAGTTCTGCTAAGTCAACAGGGCTTATGAAAATCAAGTGGTTCTCTGTAGAGTTAATAGCGTCATTTCCAGGAGTCATAATCTCAGAAATTTGCACTCATTTCTCTCATCTTTCTTTGGCTTGACAGTGATTTATGAAGCAGAGAACAAGACAGCTTCATGTTCATAAGGCTGCCTGGACATGTAGGACAGTGAGGAAAATTTGCTGAAGGTTGTTTTGACGGAGCTGCTGAAACAAACATGACGTAAAAGTCAATATAACCGCAGCATCCGGTTCTTGTACTACAGAAGGCTTGCTTTCGCTGGTAGAGTTGCATGACAGCCAAAATCTGGAGCAATCAAAGAATGGTTGGCATCTTCACTAATTGCAAGGCCTCCAGGTTTCTCATAAGGCAGCCTGTCCTCCTTTCCAATCTGGGTTTAATGGCAAAAAAACAAAATGCAGCCAACGTTTTTTCCATTTGCAAGATGGAGCGTTGATTTGTGCCCTGGTTTTTAAATAGCAGAATAACACAGTTGGAAGGAACCTTGGAGGTCTTCTAGTACAACCCCCTGCTCAAGCAGGAGACCCTATACCATTCCAGACAGGTGGCTGTCCAGTCCCTTCTTAAAAGTCTCCTGTGATGGGGCATCCACAACTTCTGAAGACAATTTGTTCCACTGATTGATTGTTCTCACTGTTAGGAAATTCCTCCTTAGTTCTAAGTTGCTTCTCTCCTTGATTAGTTTCCATCCATTATTTCTTCTCCTGCCTTCAGGTGCTTTGGAAAATAGGTTGACCCCCTCTTCTTATGGCAGCGCCTCAAATATTGGAACACTGCTAGCATGTCACCCTTAGTCTTTCTCTTCACTCAGCTAGACAAACCAAATTCCTGCAACCGTTCTTTATATGTTTTAGCCTATAATCATCTCTGTTGCTCTTCTCTGCACTCTTTTCATAGTGTCAATGTCTTTTTTTATAATAGATACCTTTTCTTGCAATTGGATATGGCATCTCCATCTGCAATGACAATTAGATCTTAATTGAGCAAAATAAAGTTAAAATATAGTTAAAAGTCCTTCATCACGCCAGCAAGACACCAAAATGCCTGATGAAACAAAACAGGGGAAAAGTTGGTGGAATATTCTTTTAAAAAATAGGTAAATCTTTGTGAGATAGTTTAACACTTGAATAAGTCAGAAGGATCCTCTGCAAAAATCTCTTTCCAGCAATTGACTAGAATTTTGGAAGAAAATGCTGTCCATGGACAAGATGCTCTTCTGGCTATTATAAGGGCCATCCAAGGCAGTCAGGATAGGTGAAGAAGCCTCTTTGCATTGGCCCTAGAAGCTATTGTTTTGCTATTCCTATTTCACAAAACAGTCTTGGGGGAGCACTTTTTCTCAAGCCTTCTCCAAAGCAAAGACAAACACACATCCCTCTGAACATCCACACAACCCCCATAGATAGAAAGGGCATCCAATCTTTGATTCAGTTTGGGGAATGGAAAACAACAACAACATTCCATCCTGGAACAACTCCATCACTAGAGGTTTTTAAGAAGAGATTGACAGCCATTTGTCTGGACTAGAAGGCCTCCAAGGTCCCTTCCAACTCTGTTATTCCGCTAACAATACACATCAATAATAAGAAAACTTCTCAAATTGTAAATAACAAAAGCAAATAATAACTATATAAGCGGCATTCAAACACTATTGAAAAAGAAACACCTTAAGCATCCTTAATGCTGGGCGAGAGAAAAAAGGAATGGGAGGGGGGGAAGCATCCCATAATAACCTAACATTTCTTGAAGCCCACCTTAAGGGCTTCTTCTTTTGCTCAAGAGCATATGAGACACTTTGGAAACAAAAGGATAAATAAATAAGCCTTTGCCTAACGTAAGTCAAGGCATCAGCAGATATCCATCTGAACCAAACACTGGGCTGTGATAGTCCAAACATAAGGATCAGAATCTCCATTAAATCTCCTGTATAATGCAAACACAGCCCAGGGTCAATTCCAAATATGAACATCTTCTGTTGGCACTTGTTTGTTTCTAGCGTGAAGGTAAGAGGTGTGATGGATATAGGAGATTATTTTTCTAGGCAAGAATGCAGTGAGGGTGATTATGGAAGCAATAATGTTGTGAACGTCGGTATGGCACATGAAAAGGAGCTTTAAGAAAACCAGTACATGCCTCTGCTCTCTCTTTGGGAAGGAAGCCAAGGGTGAATTCACCCTTTATAGAAGGGTTACTTAATTAAATCCTTTGGGGATGTCATGAAATTAACCAGGGCTCTTGTGGCAGATGTGTTGCATGGCATTCAAGCCGAGGAGACCCCTTTCATGTCAAGCTTTGATGAGTAAAAACTAAATAAAGGCCCTAGCTTTATAAGAGAGAAAGCTGCATTGTAGGGCAGAGGTCTCCATGGGAGAATCCAGAAAGTCATGAAGGTGGCTCTGACCACATAATCAAAGCTCCACCTCTTTTTATGTGCATTGCATGTAAAAATAATTGGAGTAGAACAGCAGGCAGAGCTGGGAGGGTGGAGTTAAGCATGTCATCAGTTTAGAGTTGTTGCATTCCCACAAGCATTCCAAGTCCAACCCCTCCTGAATTCCATTGACCATTAGCTGGTGCCAATTTTGTGGTGACTTTAGTTGATCAGACTCTTGTGTATAGGCTTGAAAAAAATCTTCTTTGCTGCAACCTCACAAATGGTCCTGATTCTTTGTGCCTGACAGTAGGTGGGGTTTCATTTGCATAGGCATGTCTACCATCCTGATTCTTGCACTCTCACCCTATAGATGCCCCCTTTCTCAGTGGATATAAAGATAACCAGGAAAGTTTAGACTGATCTTGTTCCAGCCTGGTGCTTTCTGGATGGCTTCAAGTACAATTTCTTCTATATGCATGTTTCAGAATGAGGGATGGTGTTGTCTAACAATGTGGAAGACTTTAGGGAAGTCATATCAGATCCATAAACAGACATGGGGAGAATGAGTGTATCCACCACCACTACCCAAGTTGTGAACTGATTCACATTTGTAGTTGGGTTGTACAACATTGTTTTTACAATCGTTTGCATGACACAAAGCTCAAAACATCACTTAGTGGATAAGTAATAATTACAACCTGAAGAAAAATACCGATAAAATGAATTGCTTCATATTGCATATATTCATTGTAAAATATAAATTTTCTACCCTCCCTCTTAATGTAACTGATTTCTGCATTTTGCATAATATTATTAATTGTATATATTACATATAGGCAATTTCCTTTTTTCCCAATGTGAAGCTTCCAAAATATATCATGGATCCAGGATGAGTCAGGATGCCCATGATCAAAGCCCACCCCATTTTGGGGTGTGTTGCAACATATGTGAAAGAGGGTGGGTTGATTGCATTGTTCTGGCTCCCATCTTGACAAATTTTATTCCTTCCCTGCCGTGGACCTTCTCTCCATGTGCCCTCACTGGAAGTTCCCCAATCAAACATCATAATTAAATTCTCCCTTTTTCTGCTTCTAGTTTCTCCTTCCCTCCCTCCCTCCTCAACAATTATAAACCAATATTACCAATATAAAACATAGAATAGGAGCAATTTGTACTAAGAGTGAAGAGTTATGGATGGAGTACACTCCCTAGAATTAAGTATATCCTAATGGGTCCACCAGTGGTGTTCAGAAATGTATGCAATCTTCTCATATCATCTTTATTATAATTGACTGTTACCACAGTGGCATTTGGTTCCTGAACTGCACATTTACATACCTGTGAGGTGATAAGGTTGAATGGACAGGGTGTGCAGCAAATGAGAAGGGAGTTCATTCTCTATGACCTTTGACCCCATGTATGTAACATGCACACACCTTGGCAACATCAGTAAAATAAAAAATAAAAAATACAAGGAGCATCAAGACAAACACCCACTAATGTTGCCCATGGAGCTATTAATGATATTGTTTCCAACGTCCCCTTAAAATGGTCGCCCAGCCTAACTACGTATTTATACATATTTACTTGTTAATCAATAAAGAGGAATGGCCCCATTATTTTGATTAAAATGCTCCTTCCCCCCCCCTCCCCAGATACGGCAATAAAATAATGGAAGAAGAAATCCACTCTGCTCTGGAGACTCACTTGACTAGAGGACTTCAAAACAGGGTTGTGGGGTGAGATAACGTCTTTTCCCCCCCCTTTGGGATGATCTATGATATTTTTCAGGCTGTTGGAAACAGCAGACACATTAAGAAAATAGTGCTAATGATATTAAAGTACTCGACAAGACTCCGTGCTAAGCACTGACAAAGCTGTCAGCTTCATAATGGAAGAGGCTATTGTGATGTCCCACAGAAAGAAAGAAAGAAAGAAAGGGAGGGAGGGGGGAAAAATGGACCTCAATCCCATTTTGGCTCAATCTCCTAATAATGGTGCTGCCATAAATTCTGGCTGGCAATGGGAGAGAGCCATGGCTTCTCACCCCTATGTGAAGACATGATAAATATAAAAGAAAATGGCTGTCAGTTTTGGCGCCCGAACCTTATTACAAAGTCTTAATCTTACTGGCCTCAGCACCTTTTATCACCGCCTTGTTATGAGCTGATAGCTTTTTTATTTGCTGGAAGATGGAAGATGTGTCATTTTATGTCCTTTTATATAGCCACGGCTCTGTCCTCTTGTGGGGGAGGGGAGATTATATATATATATATATATATGTTTATTACAGCAACTGAATTAAATGCACATGTGCCCAGAAGAGACGTCCGCTAAGCATTTTTTGGCAAAGGCTGGAATTAAAGGGCCTCAAGTTGTTATGACGGTGAAAACATCCTCCTCTCCTTCTCTGGGCCAATACTGTATGTGGGTTGCCACAGCCGTTATAAATATAATTTGGGTTATTTATTGTTTGGTTTCCTGTATAGATTTTCCTCCAGAACCAAGGTCGATAACATACTCTATGCTTTGCTTGTCTCTCAGTACCGGCAAACTCTCTGAAGGCAAGGAGGCCTCTTCAAACACAAGTCTGACTTCCTGCTGAGTTGAACTTCTTCTGAATCCCGGATGAAGGATCTCACAATTATCTAAATATTATTCCTCAGCTTCACCACGGACTTCCTATTGTCTTCGTTTATGGCAATTTCAAGCCTGAAATCCACTTAAAACCATGACCCTGACGTGACCTTCTGTACTTTTGCATAAAATGAGCCTGAGGTTGGGGATTCGAACTTGCAGATCCTTCAATTCTACCACGGCTTCTGTTTTGTCATTTGAATGTGTCCTTTGATAAAAACAGGCATCCGCATAAGCGCTCACACTCTCCCTGTGCGAGGTAATTGCATTTGCTGTGGAAACATGTTGCACTTTTTGATATATTTGTCTGTTGAACGCAAGATGCTTTTGGTGATGAATTTTAAGAACCGTGTAAAATTATTTGATAGAGAATTATTTTATGATGAACTTCAAGAGCTACGACAAATTTTTGCAAGACGATCTGCAGAAGGTTTCAGAGGCCATTCAAAAGAGAGACAGATCAACATATAAGATGGGGCTACATGGACCTTTGAACTGAAACGTCATAGACTACAGAAAGTCCATTTAGAATAAGCTCTATTCCAAAGATGGTATCTTGCCAACTGCCAACTTCTAAGTGAAAAAGTCTGATTTTTTTTCTATGTAAGAAAATGAGGGATGAACGAGGCTGTAGCTCCATTCCTTTCTTAGCAAAAATGTAGATTTCTTCAGAGATAGCAGGAAAATAAAATCCTGAGGTGGTTGGTTTTAAATCAAGTGGAAATGGAAACAAAATGGTTAAATTCAACCTTTAAGCAGATCGAGATCTAAGAATGCTTAGGTCATTTCAAAAACCCAGTTACTCAAAACAAATCTTTTATGGTACTGAAGAAGAATTCCCAAATCTTTTTTCCTCCCTTACTTCACACAGCAGACACACAGCAACTTCTGCAAGACATTGGACAATGATAGTTCTATTCAATTCAATCTACTATTGAATTTGGCTGGCCCAGGTTGTGAGAACCTTGTTAGAATCCCGTTCCCTTTCTTAGTGAAATGTTTGGATATTAACTTCCCAATATCTCAAAGCTCTTTATAAGTGATGGATAAATAGCCTTTTTTTTAAAAAAAGTAAAAGATGGGAAAAAGGAAATCTAACAGCTACGTCCAGACTTTAATT
This sequence comes from Azemiops feae, assembly GCA_023970755.1. Taxonomy (NCBI): domain Eukaryota; kingdom Metazoa; phylum Chordata; class Lepidosauria; order Squamata; family Viperidae; genus Azemiops; species Azemiops feae. The sequence continues at coordinate 105,542 of JALGBA010004004.1, read as the reverse complement.
TTTTTTTTTTAAAAAAAAAGGAATCCTTTCCCACAATAGTAATAGAGCATTTTTTTTTCAAGATATATATAATATTGGGCTGCATTGGTTTCAAGCTGTGGCTAGTAATACCACTCTTGTTTTTCCTGCTGAAATAATAACAGTAACAATTATTTTTTATACAGCCTACAGTAACCAGATACTCTGGAGCCTACTGTGGCTGTGATCCCACGGTGTACCTCTTCCATCTTTGCTCTTATTAAACCATCATGCTGGTAGTAATTGGACAGATTCTGAAGAATTGCCTTTTCGGTCTTCATTTTCTAACGCAAGGACGCACAGCTTTACTGGGTTGAGGACTGTTCTTGATTTTTTTTTAGGTGGGAGGGAAGGCAGGAAGATTAAGAAAAAGGTAGAACAATGGTTGGAAACTGATCAAGGAGAGAAGCAACCTGGAATTAAGGAGAAACTTCCTGGCAGTGAGGACAATCAACCAGTAGGACAGCTTGCCTCCAGAAATCGTGGGCGCTCCATCACTGGAGGTTTTTAAAGAAGAAACTAGACATTCACCTGTCTGAGATGGTATAGGTTCTCCTGCTTGAGCAGGGGGCTGGACTAGAAGACCTCAAAGGTCCCTTCCAGCTCTATTCTATTCTATTCTATTCTATTCTATTCTATTCTATTCTATTCTATTCTATTCTATTCTATTCTATTCTATTCTAGAAGAGGGCAAGAGATAAATATGTATTTATTTTATGTATTTTTACAAATAACTCAAGTGAACATATCCAACACACCTTCCATCTCCTATTTTCCCCACGACAACAACTCTGTGAGGTGGATTGGGCTGAGAAAGAGGGTCTGGCCCAAAGTCACCCAGCTGTCTTTCATGGCTAAGGCGAGACTAGAACTCACAGTCTCCCATATATAGGTAGTCTTTAGCCTACAACAGTTCATTTAGTGACCATTTGAAGTTACAATGGCACTGGAAAAAATGACTTATGATCGTTTTTCACATTTATTACCACTGCAGCATCCCCACGGTCACGTGATCAAAATTCAGATGCTTAGCAACTGGTTCATAGTTACGATGGCCGCAGCGTCCTGGGGTTATGTAATCACTTTTTGAGACTTTCTGACAAGCAAAGTCAATGGGGAAGCCAGATTCACTCAACAACCATGTTTTCTAATTTAACAACTTTCAGTGATTCACTTAACAACTGTGATGAGAAAGGTCTTAAAACGGGGAAAAACTCATCTAACAAATGTCTCACTTAGCAACAGAAATTTTGGGCTCAATTGTTGTAAGTCGAGGAATACCTGTATACACATGATGCGCTCCCGCACAAACACACATTTAATTCTATGCAAGTCAAATTTGTTATTGCATCTTCTGTTTTTTTAATAAATTTCCCTCTTTGCCCACACTAAAATTACAATTTAGTACTATCTGGGCATTTTGATAGGGACTAATGCCTTAGATTTTTTTTCCTCATAGAATTGACTTTGAATTTTCCATGGAGTTAACTTTGAATTATCAACCTAAACTCAATAAAAGCTACCCACTGCCACCAAACACACACACACACACACACACACACACAGAGAGAGAGAGAGAGAGAGAGAGAGAGAGAGAGAGAGAGAGAGAGAGAGAGAGAGAGAGAGAGAGAGAGAGAGAGAGAGAGACGAGTAAGAGATGTTAAATTTGCAAGGCAACAAGTTTAGGAAATTTTACAGATGAAAAAAGAAAATATAGTGAGCCTGAAATAACTTCTCATGTGGCACCACCCTTCCTAGGATTATAAGCCTGTCCACAGAAGAGCTTTTTATTAATGTTCTTTTAATTGAATGGACTGTGAGTAGTATAAATTTGAAAGTGTCAGGAGAGGGAGAAAAAAAATGACAACCTTGGTTTAACTTCCTTCCTTCCTTCTTTCCTTCTTCCAACGATCTTTTGTGTGGCCCTGTTGGGTCAGCTTCCCTCCACCAGAGTGTTTTCCTCCCATAGAGAGTGGAGGGATGAAGGTTATCCATTGTCACCCAGTTGTTATGCTAAGATGTCAGAACGTCTTGAATAAATGGTTTACATGAGAAATTGCCTTGCAGTGCATCCTTGGGGAGGGAAAAAAGAAAGAAAGAAAGAAAGAAAAAGTTGTTGCCCTTTGCTGGAAAAGTTAAAGTGAAAGCTGCCTCCGACCAAATGGGAATGACAATATAGATTAAGAGCTCTTTAAATTATGCATTTAGTTCAGACAGGGGAGACAGGATTATATGAGATAAAGTCATCAGACGCTTCCTAACAAGAGTTGGAAGAGAAACTGAGATTTCAGGTTTGGTGGAAAGTGGTGGCTAAAGTTAAACAAAAAGAATGAGAGAGGAATCCCGAGGAAAAATAAGGAAAGTACCAATTATATCATCAAAGGTAGTTGATTGAAAAGAAACAGGAAAGAAAATCCATCTTTGACGTAACAACAAATTAAAAGTAATTTAAAATCATTGACGGTTGTAGAAGATTAGTCACCTAAAATAACCAAAATGTGGAGCTGTTTTCTTACTTGGTATTTGATTTACAGATTTCATTAGCAAGATTGACTTTTTGAAAGTGGAAGATTGACTTCTGACAATGCGTCTGAAATTTGGAAATCCTAATCAAATCAACTAAACCTAGGAATATCCAAATTTTGGACCAATTTTCTTAATCAATACAAGTTGTAAAATCAACTGGTGGTTTAGGGGGCAGTGGCCACCCCTCCCAAAATGCTGCTTTGATATTTCACAAATATCCTTTTCCCCCCCTTGAAGTAGGAGAAGACCAGGCTGAGTCCGAGGCTGGGATCAAATGCATCCTCAGATCCATTAACTCTGATGCAATCAATGTTAGTAGAGAATCTTGTGTACAGTATATGTCAAATGACCTTAGAACAGGGGTGTCAAACCATCACGTGACGTGTTGCGACTTAATGTGACTTTTTCGCCCTTGCCGGAGCTGGGGTGGGCACGGCTTCCGCGTGACGCATTCGGCCCACGGGCCAGCAGTTTGACACCCCTGCCTTAGAACATAGAACATAGAAAAATAGAGCTGGAAGGGACCTTGGAGACCTTCAAATCCAACCCCATGCCCTTGACAGGAGATCCTACGCCATTCTGGACTTTCTTTGGGCTTGATGGGATGGCTACACATATCATAGAAGGAATAACAGAATGAGTTGGAAGGGACCCCAGAGGTCCTCCAATCCATATACATATACACAAGTCTCTGAACTACAAAATAATAGAGTTGGAAGGGATCTTGGAAATCTTCTAGTCCAGCCCCCTGCTCCATCATTCCAGATAAATGGCTGTCCAGTCTCTTCTTAAAAGCCTCCAGTCATGGAGCACCCACAACTTCTGCAGGTAAATCATTCCACTGATTAATTGTTCTCACTGTCAGGAAATTTCTCCTTAGTTCTAGGTTGCTTCTCTCCTTGATTAGTTTCCATCTTTGTAGTACTTTTGAAGTCTATCCTGGTTCCTGACTTCTTGCACATGACACTCTTAGTGGATTATGTTTGATCTGTGAGCATTCTGAAAGTGTTGTTTTTGTGTGAAATGTAAGCTGCTCTATCACTTTAATAATCATCTCAAAAACAAACCACTCTTGGTTTGTTGTAGATGGACAGTATCTCCATTTTATTTATTATTAATTTTCCGTCCATTTTCCAAAGTACCGTCTACATCGGTGGTGTTCCCTTTTTCTTTTAAAACTAGACCTCCCAATAAATGTTTCCTTGATTTAAGCTTTGGAACTTTTCCACATAAGTCCTGCTGCTTCCCACTTATTTTTTCCTCAACCATTTTATGTTTTCATTTCCCCTTTTGTCAATTTCCTTTCATATCTTCTCACCACACTTCACAGCGATCGATTGTTCATTTCATCCTTCCAAACTTAGCCAGCCCACCCCCACCCCCCCTCCCCAAATGTGGCTGCCATCTGAGGAATCTTCAAGATGCGGCTCTGATTGTCACATCAGAAATTGTGAAGGTATCTCAGTTTGTGGGTATTTGTTTCAGACTTTCCCCACAGAGGTGGATTTTTTGCCGATATTGTGGCAAAAAACAAACAAGGTAGGATATTTTTTACATTACAAGTGCAAATGGTTCCATGAATCAAGGTTGCTCATTGGATATTTTCACGAATTTTCTCTCCATTGCACAGCTTAAGTAGCACGTTTACACCTGGTGCAGAAGTCAATCATCTTTCTATCCTACCGACACAGAGCTGCTCCATTGGTTTGTTTGATGGTGGCAATTAATTTTAGTTGAGGGAACCCTTCTAATGATTCTATTAAAATGTCCTTCTTTCCTTCCTCCCTCTCTGCTTTCTTTCCTTTCTTCCTATCTTTTTCCTTTCCTTTCCTTATTTCCTTTCCTTCCTTCCTTCCTTCCTTCCTTCCTTCCTGCCTTCCATTTTTTCTTTCCTTCCTTCCTTCGTTCCTTCCTTCCTTCCTTCCTTCCTTCCTTCCTTCCTTCCTTCCTTCCTTCCTTCCTTCCTTCCTTCCTTTCCTTTTCTTTCCCTTCCCTTTTCTCTTTTGCCATGGTGCCATGGACATTTTGGAAAGACAGTTCTTTCTTCTCCAGCATTTCCAGGAATGACCATATAATCACCCAGTGTTACATAATACTACAGCATTGTGCATGCACAATGTTGCAGTGTTTGCATTCCAGAGGAAAGGCAAAGGAAACATGAACAAAGATGGAAGAGAATTTACGTCTTTCAAAGCAATAGAAGTTCAATGCAACTTCCATCCAATCTCACTGCAGGTTTTTCTTTTAGCTGAAACAACTCAAAGAATAGCCAACTTAGTCTCTGATATACAATATTCATTCTGCCATACATCATTTGGAAGCAAAATACCCAAATTATTGCAGTAACAGACTTATGGGGGTTTTTTTTAGCCTATCCCAGGTCAGTTTAAAGGCATCTCCAATATAATTCTGCACAAGGTTTCTTGTAGCAAAATGCTGGATGGATTTACTCCGAGTGCCTTACAGGTCAAATGGACCCCAGAAACCAGAATGGATTTACTGTAGTCCTTTCCTGTAACTCTGCCTCCTCTACAGTGATTCTCCTGCTAATTTCACAATGATGCATAAACAAGCTTTCACATTCCTGTTGCCCAAAATGGAGACAAGCCAATAAGAATTATCTGATTGGAATTGTTAAAATCCTCTAAAGATTATTAATAGCAGAAATTCATCCTATTCATATTAATGGTATTATGCAGCAGCAGCTATGGTTTGCATTTTAGATATCAGCCATGCTTCTACTCATCCAAAAAACTCAGAAAATATGAAATAAACAAACCACACATGGGTAGGCAGCAGGAAGTAGAATAATCAACTGTAGGGGGTTCAAAAGGGGAAAAACCCCTTTTGTCCTTTGTCTCTCCTTATCCTTTCCAACTCCTATCTGGGGAGGGAAATTGTGAATGGACATTTGCCATATCTCCTTAATCAGTATACTGTATGCAGCGTACCATCAACCTTATCATCATGCTGGTAATAGCTGCACAAGAAAAGAAGGACAAAACTGATGTTCTTCTGAAAGCTAGCTGAAAATTTGACCACTTCCAAGGCACGGGGGAGAAAACCACCACCTCTCCTGTCTGATGTAACATGTCATTCAATTTCATTTTATCCTAGGTTAACTCTCTTTTCCTAGAGTCGATTGAGTTTTTCTGAACCACCATCTCACAAAGACCATCTTAACCCCATTGCCCCTCTTCTCCCTCCCCTCCCTTCTTTCTTCCTTCCTTCCTTCCTTCCCACCATTTCTCCTTCTTCTCCTTCCTTCCTTCCTTCCTTCCTTCCTCCCTCCCTCCCTCCCTCTTCTCACCCATACTTTCTCTTTGGAAAATCTCACATTTCGTGGTATCATTACAATGTGATATTATCAGACCATGATGCAACAAAACTACATCAGAATCCCTTATTAATAGCATCATTTCCCCTGACATACATAACTAAACTACGTTATTTATTATTAATTTGTAATAAATTTGTGAAGAAGACTAAGCCACGCTACTTCCATGTTATTTTCAGCTAGCAACCCCCAGCCAGTCAGCAGGAATCAAGCTCAGCGCGAGGAAGACATTATCTATTCTTTTATTTGTACTAAAAACATCCCTCAGAGATCATTTTTAAAAAACTGAAATTAAAATACAAAGCAAAAAAGCATTTCAGACAGACACCACCACGTGAGTAAGCAATACTTATAAGTACAGCAAGAAATATAAATGCCTGATTAGGGAGCTAAATAATTAATCACTTAACAAAAGTAATTCTTGAAACTGACTGATACAGGATTGGATGCAAATATCCTTGCAGTATTATTTTAACCAAGTTTGTAGGCAGAGCAATTTTGAAGATGATGACTTCTTCACATTATTTCAGGAAAAGGAGGAATATATTCAAATTTTCCTCAAAAGCAGAGCTTACGACAATAGTATAAGTCTGTACAAAGAAAAACAGGACAGCCTCACCTACTCCATAACCTCATTGCCAAGTAACTGCCAAGAAAGTCTCCCTTGACAAAAAATTCATCAAAACTGTTAAAGCCATCTCAAAAGTACATTTATTTTCATGAAACTCAGAGGGAACAGAGAAAGGAAAAGTAGATTTACTCTTTCCTTGTATAACTTCAGTAGTAAATAATTCTACACAGAGATTTATAGGAGAAGAATAGTGTAACCATCAGATTGCAGAGCCAGGATTGTGAAAATAACATAGAATAACAGAGTTGGAAGGGACCGTGGAGGTCTTCTAGTCGAACTCCCTGCTCAAACAGGATACCCTATTCTATTTCAGATAAGCTGCTGTCCAGTTTCTTAAAAACCTCCAGTGATGAAGCACCCACAACTTCTGAAGGCAAGTCGTTCCACTGGTTAATTGTTCTCAGTGTTAGGAAGTTTCTCCTTAATTTTAGGTTGCTTCTCTCTTTGATTAGCAGAATAACAGAGTTGGAAGAGACCTTGGAGGTCTTCTAATCAAATTCCCTGCTCAAGCAGGAGACCCTATACTATTTCAGACAAGTGGCTGTCCAGTCTCTTAAAAATCTCCAGTGATGGAGCGCCCTCAACTTTAGGAGTCAAGTGATTCTGCTGATTAATTGTTCTAACTGTCAAGAAATTTCTCCTCAGTTCCAGGTTGCTTCTCTCCTTGATTAGTTTCCATCCGTTGCTTCTTGTCCTGCCTTCAGGTGCTTTGGAGAATACCTTGACCCCCTCTTCTTTGTGGCAGCCCCTCAAATATTGGAACACTGCCATCGTATCTCCAAAATGTCCTGCCCTTCCACATTAGATCACTAGGGTATCATCCTATGATAGGGCAGGCTCTCTCAAACTACAGGTGGTCCTTGACTTACAACCATTCATTTGGCAACCATTCAAAATTACAACAGCACTGAAAAAAGTGACTTATGACTGGTTTTCACCTTTCCGACCATGGCAGCATCCCCAAGGTCACGTGATCAACATTTGGCCACCAGGCAACTAGAATGTATTGATGACGGTTGCGCTGTCCCAGGGCCATGTGACCACCATTTTTAATCTTCCCAGATGAGTTGGGTGATGGGGGAAAACAGATTTTCTTAATGACCACATAAACCACTTAACAATTGCAGCGATTAGCTTAACAACAGTGGCAAAAAAAAGGTCATAAAAGGGGGCAAAACTAGTTAACTGCCTTCCTCCCCCCCCCAAATTTTTTTTTTTGGGGGGGTCTCTATTGTTGTCAGTTGAGGGCTATGTGTAAAGGTGTTTTTAGTTGCTGGCCTGTGATTTTTGTGACTTTCAGCTTCGCTTGCCCCTGTGGAGGACTTATTGATTTCCTATTGAAAGAGGCAATGGTCAGTTCTAATGTCTTAATTTCAGAGAGCTGATGACCTCAGCTCCTCCACAATGTGAGAAATAAAGGGCTGACAGGGTAAAATTGATGGATGCTTCAGCTCAGAATAAAAGGATCTTGAGCATTCAATTAGGACAAACAACCATTGATTGAGCTGGCACAAACAGATGCCTCTCTCTTGAACTAGCAACCTCAGAGGGTTGTTTGGAAGTAAAACAAGTTGCCCCTGGTGAGATACGTAATCTGCTGAAATCTCCTTTTAAAAATAAATAAATAAATAAATAAAAACAAAAACATAATCCATGTTCAGTTTGATGGAAATCGCCTTCTTCTTAGGAGAATAAAACACAGTGAAATTCTCATAGGAGGGTGCAGGGTTTTTCAGCATACCCTACCACATGGGTAACGCACCCAAGCAAGGCATGCGGGTGTCCTGTCATTCATACCTACTTCTACCTACTTACCTACCTACCTACCTGGAGGAGCAACCTGGAATTAAGAAGAAACTTCCTAACAATGAGAACAATTAACCAGTGGAACAACTTGCCTTCTTAAGTTGTGGGTGCTCCATCACTGGAGGTTTTTAAGAAGAGATTGGACAACCATTTGTCTGAAATAGTATTGGGTCTCCTGCTTGAGCAGGGGGTTGGACTGTTCCGTCCCATTTATTCTATTCTATTCTATTCTATTCTATTCTATTCTATTCTATTCTATTCTATTCTATTCTATTCTATTCTATTCTATTCTATTCTATTCTATTCTACTCTATTCTACTCTACTCTACTCTACTCTACTCTCTACTCTACTCTCTACTCTACTCTCTACTCTACTCTACTCTATTCTATTCTTATTCCATTCCATCTATTCTGCTCTACTCTGCTCCACTCCACTCCACTCCACTCCACTCCATTCCATATATTCTATTCTATTCTATTCTATTCTATTCTATTCTATTCTATTCTATTCTATTCTATTCTATTCTATTCTATTCTATTCTATTCTTATTCCATTCCATCTATTCTGCTCTACTCTGCTCCACTCCACTCCACTCCACTCCACTCCACTCCATTCCATATATTCTATTCTATTCTATTCTATTCTATTCTATTCTATTCTATTCTATTCTATTCTATTCTACTCTACTCTACTCTACTCTACTCTACTCTACTCTACTCTACTCTACTCTATTCTATTCTATTCTATTCTATTCTATTCTATTCTATTCTATTCTATTCTATTCTATTCTATTCTATTCTATTCTATTCTTATTCCATTCCATCTATTCTTCTCTGCTCCGCTCCGCTCCGCTCCGCTCCACTCCATTCCATATATTCTATTCTATTCTATTCTATTCTATTCTATTCTATTCTATTCTATTCTATTCTATTCTATTCTATTCTATTCTATTCTATTCTATTCTATTCTATTCTATTCTTATTCCATTCCAGGTGATTCTTTCTGCAGCCTTCCTGATTTTCTTTGCAACATTTTCTACCTAGAGGAAGACATCATGGATGATATTGTTAGAGCAGGAGGAAGCTACAACCACAGAGATTTTTGTAGGTCACAACTTAAATGTTTGAAAAGTATAGAACATAGAATCATAGTCTATGATTCTGTCCAGCCATCTGCTCAAGGCAGGAGCCTTATATTGTCCCAAATGGTTATCCAATCTTTTCTTGAAAACCTCCATCGATGGAGGACCTGCAATTCTGGGGGGGGGGGGGCAAGCTGTTCCATTGATTAATTGTTCTCATAGTCAGAAAATTTATCCTTACTTCTAAGTTGGATCTCTCCTTAACAAGATTCCTTCCTTTACTTCTTGTCCTGCTCTCCAGTCCAATCCCCTCTGCCCTTTGACAGCCCCTCAAGTGCTGGAAGACCATTATCATGTCCCCGCTAAACTTACTCATGGATAGTCTAGCTGCCTCAACTGTTCATCATAAGATTTGACCTCCAAACCCCTTATCATCTTTGTTGCTCTTCTCTGTATTCTTTCTAGTGTCTCAACAGTGTCTTTTGTATCCTGGTGACCAGAACTGGACTGCCGTGGCCTCACCAGTGTGGTATAAAATGGTTGCTATCACTTCCCATGATCTTGATACTATCCCTCTCTTGATGCAGCCCAGCCTGTATCCTGAAAAAGGATGAAGTAGAAAAACAAACACCTTCAAACACCTTCAAGAACCTTTTGTAAGTCAGATTTGAACACAGAATGGAAACAAAGACTACGAACAAGGACTGACCAGACAATAAGGCTGTGCAAACTGCAGAAATGAGGTGAGGTCCTTATGGACCCCTCATTTCAGCCTACAAATATTCTCCTTTATTGATACAGAAATTATTCAGAAAAAGTGTTTCAGTTTGTCATGTTTTAAAGCAACCAGGCTTTTCTTTCCAGATTCCTCCTTAAAACAGACCAAAGATATTTGCTGCTGCTTTAATATATCAAATCATTAAAGCAACACATTTGCAGTGTGACTTCTAAGGTAGACATTTTCTTCTTCTTTTTTTTTTTACTCCTTCACTGTGATCTAAAAAAAGGCATGGCTTCTTTAATGAATGGTGGAGTAATTGACAGAGTCACCCTGCAATTATTTCCAAATCTTCATAGCCCTAATAGACAAGCCATCCTCAATCTCTTGACTACATTCCCACGCAATAAAATGTGTCAAATACAGGGATGATATTACTGCCCAGGTTTGCAAGATAGTTGGGAAGATCAGCTTAGCATTAACATTCTCTTTCCTTTGAAAGTCATGCATCGAGAAAGTCATGCATCATGCTTTGGGTAAAAAAAAAAGAGAGAGAGAGGTTGATGTGCAGTTCGCAGCTTATTGAAACAATTGGAGAAAGCGGCTTAAAAATCTTCTGTGTATATAAGCAAATCATCTGCACTGCATGAAACTTGATTATTGTTTCTTTTCCTTTATCTTTACCTTTCCTTCCTTCCTTCCTTCCTTCCTTCCTCCCTCTTTTTCTTTTACACCATCTTTCAATTTCTTTCTTCCTTTCCTTCCTTCTTTTCTTCCTCCCTCCTCCCTCCCTCCCTCCCTCCCTCCCTCTCTCTTTTTACACCATCTTTCAATTTCTTTCTTTCCTTCCTCCTTTCTTTTCTTTCTTTTCTCCCTCCCTCCCTCCCTCCCTTCTTCCCTCCCTCCAACCCTCGTTCCATTTCCCTCACTTTTTACAGCATCATTCCTTCCTTCCTTCCTCCCTCCCTCCTTCCCTCTCTCATTCTCTGTCTCTTTTTCTTTTACACCATCCTTCAATTTCCTCCATCCTTCCTTCCTCTCCCCTTGCCCCCCTCCACCTTTTCCCTCTTTGCTGGGGCCTCCTATAGTTGCTTTTGTGTGCATCTCACCCTGAAGATGCTTGCAGCAGACTTATATGGCATCATTTGGAGAAACATTGCATTAATAAGCAGAGTTCAAGGGCAAAGGATATAAACAGCGCAAATCACAACTCTGAGCAGATATATGGCTTTTGCTAAGAGGGACGCAGGCAGCTGCTTTATTTACTAGGCACTGGAATTCTTGCCAAAGGTGTGAGAAAATGGGAAGTGTTTTTTTAAAACCCGCTCCACTGCAGTTTAGGGAAATAGGGGTGAAGTGCTATATCAAAACCAAGGGTGACAGTAAGGGCTGAATTGTCCTCTTTTCACAAATGCACGTCATTGAATCCTGGATGGGTATGCACAAATAATAATAGGATTGTGGAGCTGATGGAATGGAATGGAACACAATACAATGGAATGCAACGCAATGCAATGGCTTTAAGGTGGAATATAAACACAATTACATTTTTAGTTGCTCTAGAGAACTAGAATAGAACTGAAGAGAGAATTAGATAGATAGATAGATAGATAGATAGATAGATAGATAGATAGATAGATAGATAGATAGATAGATAGATAGATAGATAGATAGATAGATGATAGATAGATAGATAGATAGATAGATAGATAGATAGATAGATAGATAGATAGATAGATAGATAGATAGATAGATAGATAGATAGATAGATAGATAGATAGATAGATAGATAGATAGATAGATAGATAGATAGATAGATAGATAAATATTTTTTTGGTTATTTTATTGTATTATTTTTTTCTGTTGTTTTTTTTTAACTTTGTACTCTGTTCAGAGTCATGTATGTGAGATGGGCAGTTAAATAAATTTACCAAATTAATTATTTAATTGATGAGTAATATACACTTTGATGGAACAGTTGAAGAAATACCTTCACCGTGATAGGTGTTTAAGCACCCTCAGAATGTCTTGGGAAGCAATAGGATTTTATTCACCAGGCCCATTTCAGTATAGTACAGATGCTGAAGGACACTTTGGGATGAGTGAGAATATTTCTCTGTCTCCTATTTTTGGATTAACCAATCAATTTTGGATCTCTTTGGAATCTACAGGAAAATCTTAGGATCAACACTGTTCAGAATTGATAGATTGCAAATGATTTACAAATTATGTCACTAGAAGAGAATCCATGTCCTGCAAATTGATTGGCAGACTCAATCTGAAGGAGGTCCATTGTATAGCCAAAGTGCTATACCCAAGAGGGCTTCAAATGAAACTCTAGAATAAAATCTCATTGCATTGTTTCATCCATTCCTTTTTCTTATATTAATAAGGTCATGTCTGCAATGTGACCCATCTGTTTCTTTGAGAGAAAAGCAGAATATAAATATTTCACATGAGCAAGCAGATAAATACATATGCCTCTAAATACATCAGCAAATAAAGGCGAGCAACATCTTACCTAAAATAACTTGCGATATGTAACACATGGTGCCAAACAGAAAAAAAAGAAGTTGCGAATTAATAGTCTCAAATAGCAGATGTAAATTAAGACAATGTTTAAAATAGGAAGATTTCCAAGAATGGGTTTAATTGGACCCTGTGATGGACCCTGTGATTTAATGCCTTCCAAAGCCTTTCTCCATGCAGGCTGAAATTCCTTTCATTCCCCACTTGTGTGGCTCAGAACATTGGTGAACACAACTGAAGGACATTGTAAGGTGATAGAAGACCTACTTACAGGAACTAGCATTAAGTAGCCTGAAGCTGCTTGGTTTAATCTTTCTAGAAAAATGGAGAGACAATATATGAAAGCGAACAAAACATGCTGAGAATCTCTGTTTTAATGACAAGTCCTGAAATACGATCAAGAGGGAGAATGCATCAACTTGCTTTTGATGGAGACGCTGAAATGTGTTGAAATTATGCTCATGCACCACGCATGCTCTAAATCTGTCTCTAGAACACAAATCCAGCCACAATTTGCTGCAGTCTGTGCTTGAATTGTCCTTGGAATTTAGCCAAGTGAAATCTGTAGTAAATGAAGAGGACAGTTATTGTAAGTTGAAACGTCAAATAAAATTCAATGACTTTCTTTCTTTTTCTTTTAAAAGCATTTGTAAGAAGTCGATACATCATTTTTTATTTTTTTTTAAAGACTAAATAATGTTGAGAAAACACTGGAAAGAATTCTTTAGTTCTGCTTGGGAAATAGTGACTGAGGAGTTCAAGGAAAAGTAACAGAGGTTCGTGAAGGCTCTTGAAATTTCTCAAGAGCTTTGCAACACACAATCCCAATGTAAATAAAGCTTGATGCATTTAAGCTTTGCAAATCTCCATGTAAAATGAACTAAATCTGCAAATCTTGCAATAGTGCACCAAATCAGAACCAAGCTGTCCATGAGATTTTGCATTTCTCTAAATGTTGTAATAAGGGTTTACAATATAGTTGGTCGTCCTACAAGTCAAAATAACTCCGTATTTTGAAAGGATTGTAATAAAATAAAGGTAAAATGTCACTCAAATTAAATACCCAATAGAATTTTCTTTCAGTCTATAAGATCAATGTAGAAACAGGATTCTAATTAACACATGTTAACAAACTCCAAACTCAGATTCCTCCATTCAAAAATATCAAAAATGTTATCATGAATTGTAGTAGTAGTAGTAGGCGGCGATTTGCACCAACTTATCAAATTCACCGTCCAAATTCATCTAGTGATAAATGGATCGAGTTTCTCACCGCTCTCCCAAATCTTTCATTCATGCCCAATTACAAAAACACATCCCATAATTCTACTGTGTTTCCCCGAAAATAAGACGGGGTCTTATAATAATTTTTTGCTCCAAAAGATGCATTAGGGCTTATTTTCCGGTTAGGTCTTATTTTGGGGGAAATACAGTACTAAACGCATCCATCCGGCTGACGATCTTAACCGGGGCTTATTTTTGGAGTAGGGCTTATATTATGAGCATCCTGAAAAAAATCACGCTAGGTCTTATTTTCAAGGAAACAAGCGAAAACCCCAGATCAGTCTGGCTTGAATCTAACAGCTTAACTGAATTCTCAGTTCTTCATCTCAGCACCTTCTTATACCTTATAACTCAAATAACCATTAAGACTCGATTTAGTTCTGTTTTGAATCAAAACTAATTGGAGGATCAGATTTGGGGCTTCCTCACCACCATTCTGGCGGTGAAAAGCTCTCTCTCTCTCTCTCTCTCTCTCTCTCTCTCTGTCTCTCTCTGTCTCTCTCTCTGTCTCTCTCTCTCTCTCTGTCTCTCTCTGTCTCTCTCTCTCTCTCTCTCTCTGTCTCTGTCTCTGTCTCTCTCTCTCTCTCTCTCTCTCTCTCTCTCTCTCTCTCTCTCTCTCTCTCTCTCTCTCTCTCTCTCTCTCTCTCTCTCTCTCTCTCTCTCTCTCCTGATTTGTTGAAGCAGGATAATTCCACTTTGAGGAACACTAAGCTATATCTCTTTCCCACATTGGATATTCTTTGCCCCCACTGGGACATAATAGAAACTAATCTTCAAAACCTAAACATTCCAAGTCAAGTCCTTTTGTCAAGTCTTTTTATTCATTTCATTTGGTCCCCATTATAGCACAGAGACCACTTATATTTACATATGTGGAGTATCCTGCTGCTCGGAACTCTCCACTCACCAGACAGGGTAATTAATCATTCCCCTATCCTCCTGCCGAGTGTTCAATGACTCTGACAGCTGGCTCAGCCAATCAGTGAGCACAGGTGGGATTCCAACCTGCTGGCAAGCCCTGCCCCTTGACCCCAATACCAGTGTGTTCCCTTCCTTTCCAATTGCATAGCGCTGGAAGAATAACACCATTTATGTCACGGTGCCCTTGCAAACAGATGAAGCTGCTGTGAATATTCCAATACGCTCCGGCAGTCCTGAATGCTCCAAAATGAGTAGGCTAGAGCTGTGACTTGCAATCTAAACATTTCAGATCCAGGAATAGATGTTTACTGATAGCCATTGCTAATTTGTACAAACGACTGAAAACATCATATACTCATTCTACATGGCGCACAGAGGCTCTTGGTTACTTCCTGCGTATAATTGTTCAATGCCTGGAGTCTCAACTATTTAAGGAAAAACTTTTTTCCCCCAATATGGACCTTCCTGAACCTTTTTCAAAATGTGTTCTTGCTTCAAGCATGTCAGATCACTGAAGTTAGAAAAAGGGTTTCAGGAAAGGAGAACACTGTGGAATTTTCTGCCAAAGAAATGCATTTATTTATCATACTTCTATCTCACTTTTCTTTCAGGAGCTCAAGGTAGAGTGGAGTATGGGGTCCTTGGGGCTCTCTGAGCTTGGTTGTTTTCTTGTAGACAATTTATTACACAACTAGATAAACACCATCAGTGCTAGAAGGAAACGCCTGACAATCAAACAAATCAGCCATCAACAAGCACCCGGAGATAAGCAACAACTTCATACCATTCAAAACAGACAGTCACAAAGCTAAAAAAAAGAAACAAAAATATCCAAACACCTCCTCTCCAGCAATCAACATCCAGATAAGCAGAGATTAACACCAAGATTAATGCTAGACTAACAATCAAACAGTAAACAACACTACAAGGGACTACCAACTCAGACAATCAAAGAGTTACAGCCTAATCAAGGAACCAAGTACATTCCCACTAACAATGGCAGCGCAATATATAAAGAAGTAAAACACACTCCTTTCTAGCACTGATGATGTTACCTAGTTGGGTAATGAAATATCTGCAAGAAAAAAAAAAAACAAGCTCAGAAAGCACCAAGCACAGTTCAACCCTGAACTACATATATTCTCTTCTACAGTACAATACTTCTGTTTCAGCTTTTCCCCTCTTGACATCGCTATAGGGCATTGCATGTCAAAACAATTAGACACAAAGTTTTCCCCCCTATGCCATCACTCTGCTCAACACCTATTTCCCACAGCCCTATCTTAGGCCTACGTATATTTACCCATGTAGCAGGCTGTATTGATATTATCTTTCTCCTCTTCTCATCTTTCCTAATACCTTCTCCTATTGGTATCTATGATTTACCACTTGTTGTTGGATCTTATGATTAATGATTATAACCATGATCAATGATGGTTGGAACCCTATTGTTCCTGAAAGGCTGGGAAGACCTATTACTAAGGACCTATCACTTTGTCGTTTGTATGTACGCTGGGAGCTTATGCACCGGAGACAAATTCCTTGTGTGTCCAATAAAGAATTCTCTTCTCTTCTCTTCTCTTCTCTTCTCTTCTCTTCTCTTCTCTTCTCTTCTCTTCTCTTCTCTTCTCTTCTCTTCTCTTCTCTTCTCTTCTCTTCTCTTCTCTTCTCTTCCCTTCCCTTCCCTTCCCTTCCCTTCCCTTCCATTCCATTCCATTCCATTCTTTCGTAACTCTATTCTATTCCTATTCTATTCTATTCTATTCTATTCTATTCTATTCTATTCTATTCTATTCTATTCTATTCTATTCTATTCTATTCTATTCTATTCTACTCTACTCTACTCTACTCTACTCTACTCTACTCTACTCTACTCTACTCTACTCTATTCCTATTCTATTCTATTCTATTCTATTCTATTCTATTCTATTCTATTCTATTCTATTCTATTCTATTCTATTCTATTCTATTCTATTCTATTCTACTCTACTCTACTCTATTCCTATTCTATTATTTCTATTCTATTCTATTCTATTCTATTCTATTCTATTCTACTCTACTCTACTCTACTCTACTCTACTCTACTCTACTCTACTCTACTCTACTCTATTCCTATTCCTATTCTATTATTTCTATTCTATTCTATTCTATTCTATTCTATTCTATTCTATTCTATTCTATTCTATTCTATTCTATTCTATTCTATTCTATTCTATTCTATTCTATTTTCTATTCTATTCTATTCTATTCTATTCTATTCTATTCTATTCTACTCTACTCTACTCTACTCTATTCCTATTCTATTCTATTCTATTCTATTCTATTCTATTCTATTCTATTCTATTCTATTCTACTCTACTCTACTCTACTCTACTCTACTCTACTCTACTCTACTCTATTCCTATTCTATTATTTCTATTCTGTTCTATTCTATTCTATTCTATTCTATTCTATTCTATTCTATTCTTTTGGAAGAACAGGGAGCTTCCATGGCAGTTCCATGGTGAGCTTGGATCACCTAATTACTGTGTCACACATGGCTATTATGCTTTCATCCAGATACCTTTTAAAGGCGCTGTTGGTACTAGAGATTCCCACTGAGAAGAAGACTACTGGTGTTATATTTTTATTTTGTCATTTTGTTGCTACTTTCTCTCCCATGGACTGAAAGCTAAAATTTCAGCTGCTAAGTGTTGTTGCTTGCATTCTGGTACTCCTTTCTCTTTTTTAGACAGCAATTCTGGGTCTGTTTCTTTAAGAAGATGGAGGCAAGAAAAAGCTCTCCCTTTTTAGCAAGAAAAATGCTTATCTCTTGCCTGCAAATCATAAATCAAGCTGCAAGATAGTAGTGACTCTGGCTTTTGAGTGTTACACTCTTAACAACCTCAACTGTTAAAACCAAAGAGGAAGGAAAAAAATTAACATTTGAACCCTATTGTTCCTGAAAGGCTGGGAGACATTTGGCACTTCCAGGCCTGCTGTCTGACTAATATAACTCTCTAATTCAGATCTTGCATTATTATTGTGGTTGGTCGTACAATCAGCCAGATGTTTAGACTGCATTTGTCATTTTTATCCACCTATCAACTCCATCCCTAGGACCTTGGGATGTATAAACACATAAAATCCTTGGTTGTATAAACAGAGCCATAGAATCAAAATCATGTGAAGGATTAGTACCGCTTTATAAAACCTTAATAAGACCACACCTGTAAGACTGCATCCAGTTTTGGTGACCACATTACAAAAAAGATGTTGAGACTTTGGAAAAAGTGCAAAGAAGAGCAATTAAAACAATTAAGGACCTGGAGACTGAAATGTATGAAGAATAGTTGCAGAAATTGGGTATGGCTAGTCTAGAGGAAAGAAGGACTAGGACCAGTGTTTCAATATTTGAGGGGATGCCATAAAGAAGAGGGGGGCAGCTTATTTTCCAAAGCACCAGAAGACAAGACCAGAAGCAATGGATGGAAACTAATTTAGGAGAGAAGCAACACAGAACTAAGGAGAAATTTCCTGACAGTGAGAACAATTAGCAAGTGGGACAGCTTGCCTTCAGAAGTTGTGGGTGCTCCATCACTGGAGGTTTTTAAGAAGACACTGGACAGCCACTAGTCTGAAATTATATAGGGTCTCTTGCTTGAGCAGGGGGTTGGACTAGAAGACCTCCAAGGTCCCTTCCAGCTCTATTCTGATTGATTGATTGATTGATTGATTGACCTTTTGTTATTATTATTACTTTATTTCTCCTGGGCTTCAATTTTATTCTTCAGTTATCTTCAATGGCCAAGCTATTCTCCAAACCTCCCACCCCCCCCCCAAGCAGGAAACTCAATGCCATTCAGTTCAGCTTTATTTTTAAAGTTGTGTGACCCACTTTTCTGTTCCAAGTCTCACACTTTAGGTCTGTAAAGTACATGTATTAGCCAACAGTGGATACACCATAACTAATCCAGGAGCACTTGCTTCCCTCTTGAAAGTCCATTGTTTAATCACTACGTTCTTTAATTCAAAAGCTTTCAATAGCAATTCAGGGAACAAAAAAAAAATAAACAAACAAAATAAAACCTTGGCTGAAACCCTGAAAAGTGGTACCTGAGAGACTATACAATGTATATCACAAATGAAGCAGACCGAGAAGTCAACACATGCAGATTAAGCCATCATTGGGAGCACTACGCTAGATAAGGTTAAAATTTCTCCATTACTGATGGCTCCCTTTCAATCTCTTTTTCTCTCTTTCTTGCTTTCCATCAGTTCCATTAAAAATCAGGTCACTCCAAGAAAAATGGACTTCTCTTAATCCAGGAGGATGGGATGATTCAAAATCTGTTGAAGGCCACTCATGGGTTTGACATCATACCAAGCTCCTAGGACTTCCCTTTTATTAAGCAACCCTTCAATAGTGCTCTTACTTACAGCAATGAATTCTTAAGAACAATCTCCCACAAATGCACCTTTAGATGCTATGTTGCTTGCGAGTGTCTCTGCCTTAGTCTTTCAGACAGATAAGTAATCATACAACACATTAATACTTTCACACTGGTTTATGTATGTTGACCACCGTGCTAGAATAATTATTTTTCCCCTCTCCGTAAAAGCTATTAGAGATCTATTTGGTTGGTTTTACAATCAATGGCACCAGTAATATTTGTGTAGCAGGCACAGGGTAATCAATTGAAGGTCATATAAAGTAAATTACTATTCTGCTATAATGATTCTCTCTCTCTCTCTCTCTCTCTCTCTCTCTCTCTCTCTCTCTCTCTCTCTCTCTCATTCTCTCTTTTCCCCCACTTAAATGAAAATGTGTTTTATTATTTCACAGGAGAGATTTTACAATGCATTTTTCCCACTGGAAAATATAGCCAGTTTGAGATTCTAGAATATTAATCTGTTTTAGCAGAATTTATAATAAATGATCAAGGCGAGAGAATTCACATACCCTACAGCTAGAATTCATCCCATCGAAAATATGATACAGCTGATATTCAAGTATAAGCATGAAAATTAGGTTCCTATGGAAGGACTTGGTCTAATAGTTCAGTATGTTATATGATTAAGGTGCTATTTTTTAGCATTTTTTCCCTTGATCCAGAGAAGGTAAGGTCATAAAATGGCCCAGAGTTTACCACAATATATGTGACAGAAGAGTGTCCTGCTTAAATGAGTTTATACATGTCTCTACAGAATTTTACAAGTTTCACAGTGATCCTGGATGATTTGAAGGAGACTTCAAGAGTTTGGAACATTGTATCTGGAGACATTACTCAGCTGAATTTCATAAAGATTCTCTTGGAACAAGCTGTAACTGTTCTCACAGATTTTGTGATACTTATTATGGATTTAAATATACTCAACAGGGTGCAAAGTGACAAAAATTCTGTTCTAAAACCCATTATACCAAAAAAAAACTCTGGGAACCAAATAAACGGTTCACATTTGTGGGCTGCTATTGCTGAGAACTCATTCACATTGCTTTTGTGTGGAAATATTTAATGATCCCAAATTTGAAGACAGGCACATTTTGAAGACAGGCACATCAGAGTTCTCACTCAAGGCACAAATGATCAGGTTTAAATTATCCTACTTCAGACATCCAAAGTTGCTTTTCCAAAAGGCAACTGGACTTTCTTGGGGTTTTTTTTCCTTGAAAATGTTTTGCTTCTCATCCAAGAAGCTCAGTTCAGAACTGAAGAAGCTTCTTGGATGAGAAGCAAAATGTTTTCAAGGGAAAAAAAACCCAAGAAAGTCCAGTTGCCTTTTGAAAAGCACCTTTGGGACAACCATGACTTGGATGATTGAGAATCTCCATAGACACCTATTTCGGACACATTGTAAGAAGATCTGGAAAAGGCTGTAATGGTCGGAAAGGTGGAAGGAAAGAAAAGACAAGGACAACCAACAGCAAGTGATGGGTATCTCATTGAAGGACCTGAAGGACTGGGTTTGAGACAGATCATCCTAGAGGAAATTTATCTACAAGATATGTGGTTGCTATTGATGACACATAATCAACCAATCAAATCCCCAAAGCTTTGCAGTTTCTGGTTTGTGAATGCAACAAAAGTCATCACCAAAAGAGATTCAAGAAATGTAGAGGTCCATACTACATTGGAGTGCTGGCAAAGAAGGATGAAAAGTAAATGATAATTAATATTGAAGGAAGTCATTGTTTTCGTTCAGTTGCTAAGTCATATCCTACTCTTCATAACCCCATGGACCATAGCACACCAAGCTACTCAGTCCTCCACTGTCCCCCCTGAGTTTGCCCAAATTCATTTTCATTGCACCGACGACACTATCGAAGCATCTCATCCTCTGCCGCCCTGTCTCCTTTCGCCTTCCATCTTTCCCAACATCAGGTTCTTTTCCAGTAAGTCCTCTCATCTCACTTGGTGGTCAAAGTATTTTGAGCTTCATCTTCAGTATCTGCCCTTCCAAAGAACAGTCAAAGTTCCTTACCTTTAGGATTGACTGATTGGATCACCTTGCAGTCCAAGGAACTTTCAAGAGTCTTCTTCAACATCACAATGTGAAAGCATCAATTCTTCGGCGCTCAGCCTTCCTTATGGTCCAGCCCTCCCAGACATACATTACTACTGGGAAAACTATAGCATCAACTATATGGACCTTTGTCGGCAAAGTAATATCTTCTTTTTAACATGCTATCTAGGTTTGCCATAACTTTCCTCCCAAGGAACAAGCATGTTTTAATTTCATGGCGGTAATCACCATCTGCAGTGACCTTAGAGCCCAAGAAGGAAGTCATTAGCCATTATCTAATGAGGGCACTAATACAGGCTGCAAACAGAAGTAGGTTGAACAGTCTTGAAACCTCCGTAAGATTTGGCAAAACTTTCTCAATCTCTTCTTACCATTTTCCAGCCCTCATGCATTCAGAGTGGCTTTTCCTTCTACCTTTTCTTCATCAAAATGCTGAGAATTCTGGTGTATTGGATTGCTTAGTTAGAAGAGACGGTTCTTTGGAAAACTGTGGTAATAGGAAGCACCTGCAAAATTTACTGGGCCTTGTTTTTAACTGATGAAGAATTATCCTTGCTTTAGTAGTGCATACACTATTTTCTCTCTCAATGAGCAGGGAAAGCAAGTAAGGGTAATTACGATGTTGTATACCTCCAGTTGTGCCCTGGAATGCATTTGCAATATTCTCTAATACTAATTGCATGTCCAGTGGGAACACAGTTATTGAAAGGGTGGAAGAGGAAATATCTTGCAGTACTTGAGGGTCTGTCACTGAAAGAGGAGGTCAACCTGCTCTCCAAAGGGCAGGACAAGAAGTAACGGGTGGAAGATCATTAAAGGGAGATCCAACCTAGAACTAAGGTTGGAACTATTTTCTGATAGTGAGAGCAAGTAATCAGTGGAATGGCTGGTCTCCAGGAATTGTAGGTGCTCCATCATTAGAGGTTTTCAAGAAGAGATTGGACAACCATTTGTCCGGAATAGTATAGGACCTTCTGTTTGAGCAGGGGTTGGACTAGAAGACCTCCAAGATCCCTATTAACCCTGTTATTTATAACAACAGTGTTTGTTGTTGACCATAATTAGATGGTCAAATCTTCTACTGAGCCAAAGTTCCATTGCTGCTTTCTGATACTGCTTTATGGACTATATTGAGAGGCAATTGTTTTTCTCTTCTTCCATTTCCTCCAGAGCTTAGTGCTATTGATGGAACTAGTCATACTCTAGAGAAGGATGACACAGATTGTTTCTTTCACACATGGACATGCACACACTCTCACACACTTATATTAACAACCCTGTCCAACTCAAAGTGCTGTAAAGTCAGTCACAGGCACACTATAAACTCAACATTCACACAAAGCATCCATTATTATTGCAGAAATAGGAGCCAGATGTTTTAATCACCATGGCCAGCATCAGATCATTTGTCTCGTTTAAAGAAGGGAGGAATCACATCTGATTTCTCCCCCTGTTCTTTGAAAGAACTATAACAAGAGCAACAACAGAAACAGCATATTTACCAGCTTTAAGATAAGGTGTGCAAAAGAAGTTTGTTTTTTAATGGCCTTGTCTGTCTATGAAATTGCTTACAAAATAATTGTCTTCATGAAATGACACCCCCCCCAACCCATAATGCGGAGGGGGGGGGGAGAGAAGGATTGTGACATGATTCCTTTGACTTTGATTTTTGGTTTCCAGTGTGCAGACCCAGGACACTGCCTTTTCCTGAGTTTTGTGAAGTAATTATAGCCAGAAAAAGCCCACACAAGAAAATCAGTTCTGGTGGTCCCCGCCAAACTCTTAGTGAGGGAAGAAGAGCTGTTCTTTAACATCAGCACACCCCGGAGATGATCACTCTCCATAAAATACATCTGAATGTGAAAACAAACTTGTTAACCTTACCATCCCTTTCCAGAAAGATTGGAGGAAGAGGTTCCTTCCCTGTGTGGCCCAAAACAGCAAGAGATCAAGCTGTGAACAATAAACAAAGCAAAAAAAAAAACCAAAAAAAACCTTGAACTCGGCTCAATTACTGTTATCGTATTTTTTAAAAATTGGAAAGGATATTCACATATGGGAGAGATTAAGGGAAGTAGTACAGATTGGGGGAAAATCAAATTTGGTGGGATGAAGGCAGATTGTATTCAATCCATTTTTGTACAGTATAAGCGCCGTATTCCTCATGGGTGCACCCTCTTGTGGCAACTGTGCATATTTATCACAACAGGGATTCATTTATTCACCCTTTCTTAAGCAGCTATGACTACTGGGGGACACATTCCCAGCAATCGTCCCCTTCTTGATTAATGATTTCTCTCTGATGCATGGAACCCATTCGGTGTAGCCTCTATTCTCACGACTGTCATCAGACAGTGAGGCAAACTCAAGAGACGTGTGAAGGTTCCCCTTTGTTTATCTGTAGATGCCTTGAAAAATCAAGGAGGCAAGTTTTGCAAGAATAGGAAATCCACGTTTTTTTGAGAAAGCACCTTGAGAGAGATAGGATGTAAGAGAACTTGTTTCCCATGGAGAGAAGCAAGATAACTAGGTCCGTTTTAGATGGTGAGAAACGTTCCTCGGTCGGAACCTTGACAAGCAGAAAAAAACAAAACAAAGTATATTTGAAATCTGTTGAGAACAATTGGGAAAAGCAACCTGCACAAGAGGAACCTCCACTGCCTCCCATCACCACCAAGGAAGGGTAGAAGAAGCTCCATCAAGCTTGGCATTAATACAGAGCAGCTAAAACATACGAGACTAAAAAGAGACTAAAACATATGAAGAACGGCTGCGGAACTTGGGTTTGGCTAGTCTCCATCACTGGAGATTTTTAAGAAGAGACTAGACAATCACTTGTCTGAGATGGTATAGGTTCTCCTGCTTGAGCAGGGAGCTGGACTAGAAGATCTCCAAGGTCCCTTCCTATTCTATTCTATTCTATTCTATTCTATTCTATTCTATTCTATTCTATTCTATTCTATTCTATTCTATTCTATTCTATTCTATTCTATTCTATTCTATTCTATTCTATTCTATTCTATTCTCTCTTTATTCTATTCTATTCTATTATTTTTATTCTATTCTATTCTCTCTTTATTCTATTCTATTCTATTCTATTATTTCTATTCTATTCTATTCTATTATTTCTATTCTGTTCTGTTCTGTTCTGTTCTGTTCTATTCTATTCTATTCTATTCTATTCTATTCTATTATTTCTATTCTATTCTATTCTATTATTTCTATTCTATTCTATTCTATTCTCAGCTTGGAACACTTTAAACATTTGGGACTTCCTATCATCAAGATCAATCAAGATCAGATGAAGCATTAGCCCTGCTATATAAAGTCTTAGTTGAGACCACACATAGAACAGCCATAATATGGTGACCATCACCATATTATAAAAAAGATGTTGAGTCTCTAGAAAAAGTGCAGAAAAGAGCAACAAAATGATTAGGGGCCTGGAGACTAAAACATATGAAGAACGCTTGAGGACTTGGGTATGTCTCATCTAATGAAGAGAAGGACGAGGGGGGACATGATAGCAGCCTTCCAATATCTCAGGAGCTGCCACAAAGAAGAGGGAGTCAAGCTATTTTCCAAGGCGCCTGAGGGCAGGACAAGAAGCAACGGATGGAAACTAGTCAAGGAGAGAAGCAACCTGGAACTGAGGAGAAACTTCCTGACAGTTAGAACAATTAACCAGTGGAACAACCTGCCTCCAGAAGCAGTGAATGCTCCAACACTGGAAGTTTTTAAGAAGAGACTGGACAGCCATTTGTCCGAAATGGAATGTGGGTGATGCGGTGTAGGGTGGAACGGAAAGCAATGCTTTAAATACTGGGGTCCAAGACAGAAACTACGAAAATGAAACAATAAACCCCAGTTGGGGTAGAAAAAAAGGACAAGGCTGATAATATGGATGATACAATGAGTGCAATCGTAACAACGTCTTATTGTGGTTTGCTTCTGTGGTTTGCGGCTGAGTGACTTGCTGGATGGGCACGTGGAGGTTACATCTGCAATCAGAGCAACGAAGAGCAACCAAGATGATTAGAGGGCTGGAGGCTAAAACATATCAGGAACAGTGGCTGGAATTGGGTGTGTCTAGTTTAAGAAAGAGAAGGACGAGGGGGGACAGGATAGCAGCATTCCAATATCTCAGGGGCTGCCCCAAAGAAGAGGGAGTCAAGCTATTTTCCAAAGCGCCTGAAGGCAGGACAAGAAGCAACGGATGGAAACTAACCAAGGAGAGAAGCAACCTAGAACTAAGGAGGAATTTCCTGACAGTTAGAACAATTAACCCATGGAACGGCTTGCTTCCAGAAGTTGTGGGTGCTTCTATCTCTGGAGGCTTTAAAGAAGAGTCTGGACAACCACTTGTCCAGAACGGTATTAGGATCTCCTGCTTGAGCAAAGGGTTGGACTAGAAGACCTCCAAGATCCTTTCCAACTGTGTTATTCTGTTATTCCATTATCATTGGTTCTTCTCCTGAATGTTCTGCTCCTTTTTGTGACTGATTCCACAACAAACTGATTAAATACCTATAAATGAAGTCTTTCCAGGGGCTAAAAGAGTGATAAGGTCCCAACTGTGTTCCAACAAAAGTTGCCTGTGTGCTTCAGTCAAACATAACATTAGCCCTGCTAGAATATACTGTGGCAAAGATTGTAATCAAAGGTTCCCAACCAATGAAAAACAACGGATGGATAATTAAATATCTTTTCCTGCATTTCTTCTAAAAGTGTAAGAATGAGTGAATAAGTTAGTAAATAGAAATAGGGGAAAGAAAGAGAAAGAAAGAGAAAGGGAGGGAGAGAAGAGGAGAGGAGAGGGAAAAAATAAAGAAAAAAAGGGAAGAAAGGGAGAAAGTTATATTCCACATTGTGAATAATTGCCTGTTTGGATTTAACAAATAATAATACTGATATTAATGTTCAACTTCCCGTGTAAGAGGAGCAACTGCCAACCGTTCTAGTGGGAAGGAATCCTTGGCTAACTGATTCATTTCCACATTTTGTTCCTGCAACCAGACGGGAAATCCTGTGAGGCGGTGAAAACGGAACTCTGGCCTGCATTATATCAGCCAACGACTGGCCATTATTATTATTGCCCTGGCTGTGTGTGTGTCTTTGTGTGCATGTGCGTTTAAAGGCTGATTTAAAGCTAAATACTATATTTGTCTCCTTGCGGTTCCCAGGCATTTTTTCTCCCCTACTTCAAAAGGTAATAAATCTATTAGCATCTCAAGTTCTAGATTCAAAAGGCCAGACATTGGTGGAAACTGAACTTTGCAACAGCATTTACATGTAACAGATAGTAACACTAATCAAGGAGAGAAGCAACCCAGAACTAAGGAGAAGTTTCCTAACAGTGAGAACAATTAACCAGTGGAACGGCTTGCCTTCAGAAGTTGTGGGTGCTCCATCACTGGAGGCTTTTAAGAAGAGACTGGATAGCCACTTGTCTGGAATGGTGTAGGGTCTCCTGCTTGAGCAGGGGGTTGGCCTAGAAGACCTCCAAGGTCCCTTCCAATCTGTTATTCTGAAGCACATTGTTGAAGACTTTTGTCCATGTTCCATAACATGTATAAGACAAGGCATGGAAAACTGATTTTTGATTTCAGTAGGGTTGTCTGCTTACTATAAAGTAGCTTTGCAGTAGCCTACAAGAGGATTGTAGCAGATACACACTAGCATTGAAAATTGTATGCAAATTGTTATGGAGCACTTCTCAAAATCACTGACATATTTGAGAAGTCCTTGGTGCTCTCTGAGCTTGGTTGTTTTCTTGCAGAGGTTTCATTACCCAAACTAGGTAACATCATCAGTGCTATGGAAACATCATCAGTAGCATTTATATTACTTAGTTGGGTAATGAAACATCTGCAAGAAAATTAGCAAGCTCAGAGAGCACCAAGGACCTCTGATTTCAACCCTGAGCTACAAATATTCTGCTTTATCGGTATTGACATATTTAGAATGGCTCTATCTTTAGCCAAATTTAATGCCCTCCCAACAGCCATTACTGAAGAAAGATTCCAAAAAATAATAATAATAAATCCCCTTCAGACAGAGACTGCATCCCTATGATTGGAATGCTGAAGCATCTTTTTCTGTAGTCCCCTAATATTAGAATTATTATTTCCACTCTTTATTAAATATTTTGGTTGCCCAGATTTGTTTTATCTCAAGATGTTATTATCAGATCAATCTGATTTTATTTCCTATAGAACAGCCAAGTACTGTTCTATAGTTTGTACAATACATCATAGAATTAACTCTAATCCTTTTCAGATATTTTTGGAACAATTACACTTTTTTTTCTTTTTATCTTAATTAGTTGTGACTTTTGTGTTTTATCTTGCTGGACTGTGACCAAATAAAATTGATTTGGTTTGACTGACACCTGCAACTTTGTTGAAATGGTTGTAATGACTTGAAAAAAAACTTGCCCAATTAAGTTGATTGCTTGCACAACAGGATATATATGTATAGTTCTGACTTCAAGACTGAAGAACGAGGGATATTTATGACATGTTGAGTCACTGAAAGTTGAGATGAACAAATCTGTCAACTTTCATTGTTCAAACATAGACTCTTGGGATTTTTTCCCACAATGAAAGGTATAAATATTCTAACACAGATTTCTCCAAATGTGTGTTTTTGCTTGCAATATTGCCTAATGTGTAGAATTTTGGCAAACGACATCTTCTAAAATAATGCGTTTGTAACATTTTTAATACCGTGCACAACTTCACATGGATACAGCCCTTTAAAAGATTGAAAAATTGCACTGCAGAAGTCAAGGAATGATGACTTTTGAATAATAATTGAGTATTCCTGCCTGGTTTAATTAAAACATGATTTTTAAAGTTTGCATTGAAATACAAGTGAAGCAAACGTCTCTTCCATCCCTTAGAAGAAGCATTTAATGTGAGTTTGGAGGCTAAAGCATGTAGGTACACGCATGTCTTTAAAATTCATTCAGATAAAGTGTTTTAATGCCCATTTCATATATGTCTGAGTATTTTGTTGTGATGATTTTTCACAGCAATGATGGCACACAGAGAAGCAGAACCTGTAAGGAGAGGAAGCAATAAAATGGTTTTTACTTTTAAATATATGACTCCATGTAATTCTTCAGAATTCTATCCCTTCCATGTAATTATGACTAGCAAAGTAGAATATTTATAGCTCGGGGTTGAAAAGAGGGGTCCTTGGTGCTCTCTGAGCTTGGTTGTTTTCTTGCAGACCTTTCATTATCCAAATTAGATAACACCACCAGTGCTAGTAAGGAGTGGGGTTTGCTTTCAATTTAAATTGTACTGGCTTTTCCTATCAGTCTTGCGGGGAGTGGTCTTAGAGGTTGCAGACAAGCATAGGTTAACACCAAGATTATCAGACCAGCAATCAAGAAATAAACAATACCCCAACCAAGGAATTGCCGAACAAGCTAACAGTAAACAACCCAATAAAGAACCCCCAAGACCACTTCCATCAACATTGACGGGCGAACCACTACAATATAAACTGAGAACAAACTCCACTCCTTACTAGCACTGATAATAATAACAACAACAACAACAACAACAATAATAACAATAATAACAATAATAGCAGTAACAATAACAATAACAACAACAACAACAACAACAACAACAACAACAATAATAATAATAATAATAATAATAATAATAATAATAATAATAATAATAATAATAATAATAATAATAATAATAATAATAATAATAATAATAATAATAATAATAATAATAATAATAATAATAATAAAGTTGGAAGGGACCTTGGAGGTCATCTAGTCCAACCCCCTGCTCAGGCAGGAAACCCTATACCATTTCAGACAAATGGCTGTCCAGTCTCTTCTTAAAAACTTCCAATGTTGAAGCATTCACTGCTTCTGGAGGCAGGTTGTTCCACTGGTTAATTGCTCTAACTGTCAGGAAGTTTCTCCTTAGTTCTAGGTTGCTTCTCCCCTTGATTAGTTTCCATCCGTTGCTTCTTGTCCTGCCCTCTGGGGCCTTGGAGAATAGCTTGACTCCCTCTTTTTTTTTGGCAGCCCCTGAGATATTGGAACACTGCTATCATGTCCCCCCTCGTCCTTCTCTTCATTAAACTAGACATACCCCATACTAGACATACCCAATTCCAGCAGCCGTTCCTTATATGCTCCAGTCCCCTAATCATCTTTGTTGCTCTTCTCTGTACTCTTTCTAGAGTCTCGACATCTTTTTTACATCGCGGTGACCAAAACTGGATGCAGTATTCCAAGTGTGGCCTTACCAAGGCATTGTAGCGTGGTATTAATACTTCGCGTGATCTTGATTCTATCCCTCTGTTAATGCAGCCTAGCACTGTGTTGGCCTTTTTGGCAGCTGCAGCAAACTGCTGGCTCCTATTGAAGTGATTGTCCACTAGGACTCTGAGGTCCCTCTCATAGTTACTACTATTGAGCAAGGTACTCCCTATACTATACCTGTACATTTGGTTTTTGATGATGTTGCCTAGTTGGGTAATGAAACATCTGCAAGGAAAAAACAAACTTTGGGAACCCCAATGACCCCTCAATTATAACTAGGGCATATCTATGCCGTCAAGATGTCCTTAGCATCTATTGAAAAATATGGTCGTGCCTTGGATTTTCCAAGCCTGTGGATTAGACCAACAACTCAGAAACTTACACAGCGGGAGAACAAAGGACTGATAACCTTTATGAAACTGTCAAAAGTTGAGTTTGAGTCAACGGAGAGTTGATTTGACTTTGGAGCTACGTAGGCTGTTCTGCAGAATAATCACTCGGTATCTAAAATACTGGGGAATGAAACCCCCCTCCTGAAATTCCAACAGAGTCATCAACTTTTCCTTCAGCACATTTTATGCATTACATTAAGGAGGAGTTGTCCCTCCCCTCCACTTCATCCAAATCTTACTTCCAAACGTTGTCAGGAGCCATATTAAGCAGCACGTAGAGGGGGGGGGGAAATCCCCCAAACAAGGTGAAATGTCCTTTCAGGTGAGAATTATCATAATAAAAAAAGATTACCTTTTAGCCTCACCTTCTTTCCCCAACACCCCAACCTTCCTTATCCCCTAAATGTCAGCTTGTGTAAAGTTGCTGGGTGAGGGAAAGTTAACTTGGCAGTTAGCTTAAGTATTGACTATCTGTCTTCAAGCTGAGAGCTGTAAATTCTGCTTTCTCGGATCCGAGTCGATTTGTTATCAAATCAGGCATTGAAAGCTGATTCATTGCTATTCAGCGCTGAGCTGATTTATATGCAGAATGTAAAACAGACGCCTTATGTGATACATATTTATGGTGAGTGCTGTTCAAGGAAGATTTATTACGGATTCCTTTGTCGGGGTGTGCACCAGCAAACTCCGATGACTTGTATTTCCTCTCGGCTGCCAATGCCAAACCCATTAAAAAGAGGTGTGACTATTAATATACATTGTAATACTGACAGCCTTTAATTTATAACACCCTAACTAGATGAAATATTCTCCTGGCTCAAGAAGGGGTTCTTAGCTATCTCAGAATAACAGAGTTGGAAGGGACCTTGGAGGTCTTCTAGACCAACCCCCTGCTCGGGCAGGAAACCCTATACCAGGGGTAGGCAACCTTGGTTCTTTTATGGCTCGTGGACTTCCACTCCCAGAATTCCTGAGCCAGCATGGGGGAAACTTTGGCCCCTTCATGACTTGTGGACTTCAACTCCCAGAATTCCTGAGCCAGCATGGGGGAAACTTTGGCCCCTTCATGACTTGTGGACTTCAACTCCCAGAATTCCTGAGCCAGCATGGGGGAAACTTTGGCCCCTTCATGACTTGTGGACTTCAACTCCCAGAATTCCTGAGCCAGCCATGCTGAGGGGAAAGGGAGAGGTTTCCAGGCTGAGTCACGCTGGCTCGAGAATTCTGGGAGTGGAAGTCCACGAGTCATAAAAGAGCCAAGGTTGCCTACCCCTGCCCTATACCAAATGATTGTCCAATCTCTTCTTAAAAACTTCCAGTGTTGGAGCACCCACAACTTCTGAAGGCAAACCATTCCACCAATTGATTGTTCTCAATGACAGGAAATTTAGTTTTAGGTTGCTTCTCTCCATGATTAGTTTCCATCCATTGCTTCTTGTCCTGCTTTCAAGTCCTTTGGAGAATAGGTTGACCCCCTCTTCTTTGTGGCAACCCCTTAGATATTGGAACACTGCTATCATGTCACCCATGGTCCTTCTTTTTTTAGTAACTAGACATGCCCAACTCCAGCAACCGTTCTAAATACATTTTAGCCTCCAGTCCCCTAATCATCTTTGTCGCCTTTTCATCATCTCGCCCTTTATGGGGTATGGGCTGAAATGGGAAGGAAGGAAGGAAGGCACAGGTCCTATTTCTGCTCCTTTGGCTCACAAGAAGCAAGACTGGGCCCAATGATAGAAAAAAACATTTCTGTAGATCAAAGAGACTTAAGTGGGGAGGTGATGAGAGGTAAGTGACAGGACTCTGGAAAGGCTTTATCAACACAAAGAAGCAGCATGAACGTAGAACATAGATCTTCCCAGGTATTGATGTCAGGCTGATTGGTCTGTAATTTCCTGCATCTGTTTTTTTTCTCCCCTTTTTTTGAAGATAGGAAACACAACAGTTCTATCCCGTCCTCAGGTAGATCCTCAGTGCTCCAAGAAGTTTGAAAGATATGTTTCAATGGTTCTGAAATCACGTCTGCCAGTTCCTTCAGAACTCTGGGATGTAGTCCATCAGGACCCGGTGATTTGAATCTGTCTAGAACTGACAGATGTTCTCTTACCTTATTTTTTTGCATGTTTTAATTTGCATTCCTAACTTTTTGCTAAGTTGAGTAGTGTTTGCTCTTGTTTGCATCTGTTTGATGACAGATGCAAAGTATGGATTAAGCAGCTCTGCTTTCTCTCTACTGACTGCCCTTTACTTCTTTGCCATCTTTTCCCATTAGTGGACCGATTGATTCCTTGACTTTTTTCTTATTTTTTATGTGTGGAAAGAAATATTTTTCTTTCATGACATGAGTACTAGACATAAGTACTAAAAACTAGACATAAGTAGTAGTTATGTCATAAGCATGACATAAATACCAGAGTGAAATTTAGCTGCCTGAAGTCCACACCATTATATTATGCAACTCACTGTATAGGCAGTCCTCAATTTATGACCATAATTGAGTCCAAAGTTTCTGTTGCTAAGCAGGACAGTTGTTAAGTGAGTTTTTGTCAAGCACAGGAAATCAGGAGTCCAGGCAGATTCAAATGAATATATAGGTTTATTGCAAGCTTAAGCTCTCTACAAGAATCTGAACCACTAACAGTCAAAGCAAATTGGTGGTAGATAAGGAATTCAAGGTGGGCTGGACTTAGATCTCTTGTGGGCACAAAGGGGCTCGAGACTGGTGACATGTTTGACCCCTCTCTCTGGCTCAGCCTGGCCATCTCCTACAGTTTTACCCCATTTTATGACTTTCCTTGCCACAGTTGTTAAGTGAATAATTGCAGTAGTTAAATTAGTAACATGGGGGTTAAGTAAATCTGGCATCCCCTTTGACTATGCTTGTCAGAAGGGCTCAAAAGATGATCACATGACCTTGGGACACTGCAACTGTCATGAATATAGGCGCAAGTAACCAGGAACAGGAGTTAGTTCAAAGCACTAAAGGTTTGTTACATGTAACCTGTACACAAGAATCTGATCTAGAAATGGTCAAGCCAAATTGATGCTAGATGAGGGTCAATGGAATTCATTGGGAGATGGACTTAGGTCTCTTGTGGGAGTGGAGTGACTTCAAATTGATAATATATTTGACCCTGTACTTGGGCTCAGCCTGCTCATCTGCTACCAGTACATTATTTAAACGTGAAGGTGATCCAGTAAAGTTATTGGACTCCTCTCCTATAAAAAATTTGCTCTGTCCCCTCATCCTGCAAAAGGATTATTTCTTCCTTTACCTTGAAAAGATGTGGATTCCATGATCCTCTGGAAAAGATATAGACTCTTCCCTCACCTTCCCTCTGTTTTTTTACCAGCAAAGATAGGCTGTCCACCTTCATTTTACATTAGAAGTCCTGGTTTTCTATCTGCCAGGGTTTTTTTTTGGGGGGGGGGGGAGGCAAAGAGAGTTTCTTACAATTAAAAGAAAAAAGACATGAGTTTGCATTAGAGTCTTCACTGTGATTAACATCACCGTTCTCTTTGTCCTATCATGTCATTATTATTATTACCACTTTTTGGAGGTGAAACATGATGGGTTTGTCTTTACCAAGAGAGAAGATGGAGAATGTCTTGATAGCTCCTGATTTCTCAGAGAGAAATGAGAACCAAGTAAGAGTTTTCTTCAGTCCTCTAGTCCCTGGTGAATTGTTATTCACCATGTTCAGATGTTTTAGGGAACTATAGATGTAGACATGCAGTATATTTGAGGTATGGATGGAGGGTGATGAATAGGAGACATGATCAAAGCAAATTCACTTCTATATTAGTAGTAGTAGTAGTAGTAGTAGTAGTAGTAGTAGTAGTAGTAGTAGTAGTAGTCGTATTACAGTAATTTCATTTCTCCTATCTTATGTTGCCTTTGTTTCATGTTAGTTTAGTTATTGCTGCATTCTTTTTTTTTTATTGTTGATTTAGGGGGAGAAACGGCTTGTGTTCAGCTGTTTTTAAACGTGGTATTTTCCATCTAAATGGCATGAAACCTCTAAATATTTTACTACTTTCCCATGGCATTTCCTGCCCAATATCAGCTAGATGAGGCAAAATTAATGTGAAAAAAAAAAAAAGCATGAATCTGTCTACATTTACAGATGAATGCAGAGATGGACTTATGGTGAACAAATACAAAACTGATTCACGGCTCCATAAATCTACTTCATTCCATATCTATTCAAAAATTCAACTTCTGCCCTCGCTATCTCTAATTTTACATCTGCCAGTAATAGCAATGAAACTTCATTATATCTTTGGAGAGGAGTGGATGGACCAGATAACATGAAACAAAAATGAGCTACTACAGGCATACAATCCTAGGCAGGTTTAATCTCTCAAAAAGTACTTCGTGGATTTTAGTCCTGGGCAAATGAATGCTGGATTTTAGTCCAAGATACTTTCCTTAAATTCACTGTATAAATAAAGTCAGCATATGATCGGCACCTTATAAAGTACATAAAATTCAAGCATTTGCTGAGCAAATAAGAAACTCAACAATGTACATACGGTATTCTTTTTTTTCACCCAAATAACTTTCCTTAGGGTTTCTTCGTGAAAATAATTTTATTACAACAGAGCTGACAAACACAGCATATAAAGAATAGCAGTTGGGGAAATTTAATCTATAGTGGCCCATAAATTATTTTTCTTTGGTCAGGACATTTAGGTCAGAGCAATTCTAATCAAGTAAGTTTAAAATACCTCCGTGTGTTATACACACATACACACCGACACACAAATAAATATCAATGGAAGAGTTAGTTCAGAACCACAATTGAGACATAAAGGCAAATTAGATGGAGTGTCAATTCTGAGTGAAGCTTTCCAATTTTATACTTTTAGGGTTACAGAAGAAAAGTAGAACAGATAAATGTATTTTTTTCTTCTATTTCTTTTCACCTTTCACCATCTGAAACCAAAGAGAGACCTATGAATGAATATCAAATTTCCAGAAATTATATATGGGCTTAAGGAAAAGGAGAATTTGCCTAAAAAGATAAATTAGATTTTGACAATTGAAATTTACACATCTTTCTCAAAAGAAGAGCTGCACCCTGCCGCATTCTAACATCAGAAATTTGAGGCTGACAGACTGATGCCTGCCAATGTAATTCAACAGTGTTGTCCAGTTTGGGATATGAGTGATCCAGTGATCTCTTCTGGGCTTAAATTAAGAAAAAAGTTAACGAATCTGTAGCTCCACTAAAGAGAGAAGATGGCAAGGAAATAACAGGCAACAGGGAGAAAACAGAGCTGCTTAACTCATACTTTCAATTAGTCTTCACACAAAAAGAAATTACAGCCCAACATAGCAAAGAAAACCACTGCAAAAGACAAACTAGAAACAAAAATTAAAATAAGCAAGAAAATGGTAAAAGAACACCTATCCGACCTTGATGAGTATAAATTACCGGGACCTGATAGATTACATCCCAGAGTTCTGAAGGAGCTGGCAGATGTTATCTCAGAACCATTGCACCATATCTTTCAAAAATCCTGGAGCACCGGGGAAGTAACTGAGGATTGGAAAAGGGATGATGTGGTCCCCATCTTCAAGAAAGGGAAAAAAAAACAGGCCCAGGAAACTACAGACCAATCAGTCTAACATCAATACCTGGGAAGATCCTGGAAAAGATAATCAAAAATCAATTCTGCAAACAACTAAAAGCAAACAAATTTATAACTAGTAGCCAGCACAGGTTTGTTAAAAACAGATCATGCCAAACCAATCTTATTTCATTCTTCGATAAAGTTACTAAATTAGTAGACCAACAAAATGCTGTGGACGTAGTATACTTAGATGTCAGTAAGGCATTTGATAAAGTAGACTACAACCTACTCCTTGGTAAGCTACCAAAAGGTGGAATAGACAACATCACCACCAGATGGATCTGTAGCTGACTGACAAACCATACTCAACGAATAGTCCTCAATGGCACCACATCCACATGGAGAGAAGTAAGCAGTGGGGTACCGCAAGGTTCCATCTTAGGCCCAGTACTCTTTAATATCTTCATCAATGACTTAGATGAGGGAATTGAAGGGGAACTCATCAAATTTGCAGATGACACCAAACTGACAGGAGTAGCCAACACCCCAGAAGACAAACTCAGGATCCAAAAAGATCTTGACAAACTTGAACAATGGGCCCTATCCAACAAAATAAGTTTCAATGTGGAGAAAAGCAAAGTTTTACATTTAGGCAGGAAAAATCAAAAGTACAAGTACAGATTGGGCGAGACCTGGCTCAAAAACAGTAACTGTGAGAGGGACCTTGGAGTCTTAGTGGACGATCACTTGACTATGAGCCAGCAGTATGAAGCAGCAGCCAAAAAAGCCAATACAATCCTGGGTTGTATAAACAGAGGCATAGAATCAACATCACGCAAAGTACTAGTACCACTTTATAAAACCCTAGTAAGACTACACCTGGAATACTGCAGCCAATTGTAGTCACCATATCACAAAAAAGATGTTGACAGTTTGGAAAAAATTCAGAGAAGAGCAACCAAGATGACCAAAGGCCTGGAGACTAAAACATACGAAGAACAGCTGCAGGACTTGGGTTTGGCTAGTCTAAAGAAAAGAAGAAATAGGGGAGATATGATAGCAGTGTTCCAGTATCTGATGGGCTGCCACAAGGCAGAGGGGGACAGGTTGTTCACCAAAGCACCAGAGGGAAGGACGAGAAACAATGGTTGGAAACTGATCAAACAGAGAAGCAACCTGGAATTAAGGGGAAGTCCCTTCCAGCTCTACTCTGTTCTATTCTAAGGGATTCCCACCCCCACCCCTCCCACAACATTCTACAGTACTTTGGGGTAATATTATCAGTTGAGGTTTATCCACCCAAGAATCCTGCACAGGGCCATGGAAAGGTGAAGAGGTCTGGCCTGGTGATTTGTAGAGTTCCCACAAAATGTCTGGAGAATCTATGACCTTCCAATGGTACATTAATATAGTTTCAGAACTTGGATTACTGATCTTTACTGGAGACCTCATTCTGGATTTATGATCTTATGGAGACTATTTAAATTGCAATGTGTACAGTATGTACTATAAAAGTACATTAATTTACTTCACAGTGTGCAAAGCCATATCTTTGCTATATCTTTCCGTCTCAGATTCACTTTTTAGAGTTCCCACTTTTTAAACACTACCTGACTCCTGGCAACTGCAGTTCTTGGAAATGGTTTTGCATTTGCCTTCTTCCTAGGGCTGAGAGAGAGGGATGAACCCAAAGTCACCCAGCTGGCTTTGTGCCTAAGGCAGAGCAAAACTCACAGTTTGCTGATCTCCAGCTGGGTGCCTTTAATTATAACACCAAGCCAGCTTTCTCTTTCTCTCTTTCCATACACATTTGGTATTCTGTATTTCATGACAAAGATCTGTCTGTCTGTATGTATGTCTATCTATCTATTAATCAACTATCATCTGTCTGTCTATCTAGTCTGTCTGTCTGTCTGTCTATCTATCTATCTATCTATCTATCTATCTATCTATCTATCTATCTATCTATCTATCTATCTATCTATCATCTACTTACATAATAATCATTTATCTATCATCTATTATCTCTATCTATCATCTATCTGCCTATCTCTATATCTCTGTCTGTCTGTCTATCTATCATCTATTTATATCTCTATATCTCTATATCATCTCTATATCTATCTGTCTATCTGTCTATCTGTCTATCTGTCTGTCTGTCTGTCTGTCTGTCTGTCTGTCTATCTATCTGTCTATCTCTACCTATCCATCTCTAGTTACTGCATCTGTCTATCATCTAGCTGTCTCTATGCCCCATCTATCTATCTATCCATCCATCCATCCATCCATCCATCCATCCATCCATCTATCTATCCATCCATCCATCCATCCATCCATCCATCCATCCATCCATCCATCCATCTATCTATCTATCTATCTATCTATCTATCTATCTATCTATCTATCTATCTATCTATCTATCTATCTATCTATCTATCATCTATCTATCTATCTATCCATCATCTATCTATCTATCTATCTATCTATCTATCTATCTATCTATCTATCTATCTATCTATCTATCTATCTATCTATCTTATCTATCTATCTATCTCTATATCTATCTATATCATATCTCCTATCTATCTATCTATCTATCTATCTATCTATCTATCTATCTATCTATCTATCTATCTATCTATCTATCTATCTATCTATCTATCTATCTCTATATCTATCTATATCATATCTCCTATCTATCTATCTATCTATCTATCTATCTATCTATCTATCTATCTATCTATCTATCTATCTATCTATCTATCTATCTATCTATCTATCTATATCTATATCTATATCTATATCTATATCTATCTATATCTTATATCTATCTATCTATCTATCTATCTATATCTATATCTATATCTATATCTATATCTATCTATATCTTATATCTCTATCTATCTATCTATCTATCTATCTATCTCATGACTCTAGAAAGAGTACAGAAAAGAGCAACAAAGATGATTAGGGGAATGGAAACTAAAACATACGAAGAACGGTTGCAGCAATTGGGTATATCTAGTCTAATGAAAAGGAGGACTAGGGGTGACATGATAGCAGTCTTCCAATATCTAAGCAATTACCACAAAGAAGAGAGGGTCTACCTATTTTCCAAAGCACCAGAAGGCAAGACAAGAAAAAATGGATGGAAACTTATCTAGGAGAGATCCAACTAGAATTAAGGAGAAATTTCCTGACAATGAGAACAATTAAGCAGTGGAATGACTTGCCTTCAGAAGTTGTGGGTGCTCCAACACTGGAGGTTTTTAAGAAAAGATTGGACAACCATTTGTCTGAAATGGTATAGGGTCTCCTGTACCAACAGGAGGGTTGGACTAAAAGATGTTCAAGGTCCCTTCCAACTCTGTTATTCTGTATTCCCCAAAAGGATGAAACTCATAAAGTGGTATTTCAGGCTGATCAACGTAACTGGAAGTTTATAAAATAAAGGTGTCAGTGATGTACGAGGAGTCTAGATGAACTATTATTCTTTCACTGCATGTTCTCCTGAATGATTGTTGAGTTTGAAATGTTCCATTCCTTTCCATTCCTTTTTTTAAAGTGGTTTTTTTAAAAAAAACAAAAAACAAAAAACAAAAAGGAAAAGAAAAGGCAAAGGTAACTGCTTTTTAACTACAGTAAAGCACTTGTCTAAAATCAAACCAGGCTATTATTGACCTATGCCTGATTCAGATTAGGGAAATATATATTGCTCTTAAAATAAATTGTCAATACATTTGTTTATCTAAGGTAATGCCTTCTCTTCTTTCAGTCAGATATTATATATGTGTGTGTGTGTGTGTGTGTGTGTGTGTGTGTGTTACATATGTGTGTGTGTGTGTGTATTATATCAATCAGAACAGAGAAACTTCTCTCTCTCTCTCTCTCATGAAAATGAAACGCTAATGGTTGGAAATATACTAACGAATAAAGCCCAAATAACGGAGTAGAATTTATTTCCAAGTAAACATATGAAAGATTCATCTGTTATTGAGTTCACAACCCTGTGTTTAGCCACTTAAGGTAAGAAATTAAAAGAATGTACAATAATAATAATAATAATAATTCAAATGGAACAGGATGGGATAGATTTCAGATTTAAAGCCTTTTTAATGTTGTAAAAATACTTTTCAAGTTCATGGAATTTTACTAATAGGACTACAGTTAAATTAATTCTCTCTGACAGCTGAAAACTTTGCACTGTATAGCAGAGTTGACAGAATGCCCCAAACTCAGGTTAACAAAACATAATTGTTCTCCTCACAAACACCCTCCAGATAAACCACACTGTGGCCTAGCATGAAGAATTGGTTCATACTGAACTTTTAGTTACAGGAGGTCAATAAATCTTATAAATAAGAGGGTTGAATACATGAATGAAAAAGGGAATTATAATGTATTTTAATGAGGGGAAGAGAGAACATTTTTTGAAGGAGAGGGCTGTTCAAAAATGTGAAAAACAACAAACAAATAAATAAACATCTTCTATAAAGAAGATCAGAAGTCACTTTATATATCTTTTTTTTTCCTATTAGTATCTTTTTTCACGCTTTTTATATATGTATCACACTTTTCTTTTTCTGTTCCTTAAATTTTATTCTATATTTTCTCATGTTTTCTTTTACTTTTGTGAACTTTTAAATAAAAACTATTTTTTAAAAATCCTATAAATATAATGACAAACTATTCAACTGTATTTTAGTCTATTGCACATTGTACATATACCATTGGGAGTTTATGTAGAAAGAGGTGTTCTCTTAAAGCAATAGTTCTCAACTTCATAATTAACATCTCACCATTCATTTGATCAAAGAATTAGGTTTCACCATGTCAGAAAAGGATATATATTTTTCCCAAGAAGAACACTAATAGATTTAAAGGCATTATAATTGGTGTTACCTAATCTAGATGAGATTAGATGAAAAAGAGTACAGAGAAAGCAACAAAGATGGAGGTTAAAACATATGAAGAACAGCTGCAATAATTGGGTATATCTAGTCTAGTGAAAAGAAGGATTAGGGGTGAGATGATAGTAATGTTCCAATATTTGAGGGGCTGCCACAAAGAAGAGGGGGTCAACCTATTCTCCAAAACACCTGAAGGCAGACAAGAAGCAATGGATGAAAACTAATCAAGGAGAGAAGCAACCTGGAACTAAGGAGGAACTTCTTGACAGTTAGAACAATTAACCAGTGGAACAACCTGCCTCCACAAGTTTCTAATCCTGGAGGTTTCTAAGAAGAAATTGGGAAACCATTTGTTTGAAATGGTATAAGGTCTCCGGCTTGAACAGGGGGTTGGACTAGAAGACCTCAAAGGTCACTCCCAACTCTGTTATTCTTTTATTCTGGGATGTAGGGAAAGTTATACAAAGACTTAAAATTTCAATAACTCAATGATTTCCTGACATTGAGAACAATAAACCAGTGGAATGGCTTGCCTTCAGAAGTTGTGGGTGCTCCATCACTGGAGGCTTTTAAAAAGAGACTGGGCAGCCATTTGTCTGAAATGGTACAGGGTCTCCTGCTTGAGCAGGGTGTTGGAGTAGAAGACCTCCAAAGTCCCTTCCAATTCTGTTATTCTGGGATGTAGGGAAAGTTATACAAAGACTTAAAATTTCAGTGACTTCCCCATTTCTACATTTGTGGCTTGCATGTAGATATAAAGACAGGAGGTAGTCCTCCACCTTAAAATTGCCATCATTGGGAAACAAAAAAATGTAGATTATATTGTGTTGTGATGAGAGTCCTACTAAGCATCTTTCACCAAGTGGATGCTTTCTAGAAATATTGGAGTTAACTCTCCAAGAATTTCCCAAGAACACTTTGCATTTTAGGAGATACAAACTACAAAAATCCAGGTGATCAGAAGAGAGAGTTTGAAACTGGCTGGGTGATTTTGAGCCAGGCATTTTCTTTCAGCCCAAGACTGGGAAGTTGAAAAACATTGGTCTCTCCCAGTCTTCACTGGACCAATGTGGTAGATTATGGTCCATAACTTTCAATGAAGAGACCTTCATCTTGCAATGGATTGATTTGGCATATTAATTATAATAAAAATAAAACAAAAATAGCAACAGTCACACTAGTATCTATCATCTATCTATCTATCTATCTATCTGTCTGTCTGTCTGTCTGTCTGTCTGTCTCTGTCTACCTACCACCCACCCACCCACCCACCCACCCACCCACCCACCACCCACCCCACCCTATCTATCTATCTATCTATCTACTCTATCTATCTATCTATCTATCTATCTATCTATCTATCTATCTATCTATCTATCTATAATCTATCTATTATCTATCTATATCTATCTATCTATCTATCTATCTATCCATCTATCCATCTTCTATTCATCCATCCATCCATCCATCCATCCCTAACCCTCCCCCACCCACCCCCCACCCACACCCACCCACCCACCCACCCATCCACCCATCCACCCTTCCATCTATCTATCTATCATCTATCTATCTATCTATCTATCTATCTATCTATCTATCTATCTATCTATCTATCTATCTATCTATCTATCTATCTATCTATCTATCTATCTATCTATCTATCTTCTATCAATCATCTATTAATCTATCTATCATCTATCATTTATCTATCTCCTGCAGCTCTCCCAATGCTTTTACTGTAATTCTGAATAGAAGAAGGATGCAGAAATAATGAGAACAGGAAGAGTGCAAGGACAGAATCCTTATTCTTTCTGATTTGCACATCTTCATTAATTTGCTTTCCACCCCTTCCCTTTTTCTCCCTTTGGTCCTCTACAAGATGACAGGTTAAGAATCTAATCCTCCCGTTCTGTTTTCAACAGCCTGAATTATATCAAAGGTCCAAGCGGATAACTTTTGCCCCAGCCTCAATGTGACGTCTCTATTCTAAGGAGCAAAGTTTAGTCTTCATGGCATCTCTGTTAAGAAGGTAGGGAAGGAGGGAGGGGAGAAGGAAGGCTGGAGAGAGAAAAGAAAGGAGAAAAGAAGGAATGAGAAAGAGGAAGGGAGGGAGGATGGAAAGACAGAAATAGAGAGAGGGGAAGAAAGAATGGGAAGGAAGAGAGGAAGAAAAGAGGAGAAAGAGAAAGGAAAGAAAGAAAGAAAGAAAGAAAGAAAGAAAGAAAGAAAGAAAGAAAGAAAGAAAGAAAGAAAGAAAGAAAGAAAGAAAGAAAGAAAGAAAGAAAGAAAGAAAGAAAGAAAGAAAGAAAGAAAGAAAGAGAAACAGCTAGAGAAAGAAAAAAAGAGAGAGAGAGAATCCTTATAAGCCATAACAGTTATGCATGTCCAACTGGGATCTGGTCAAATTAGTAGATTATTGTTACCGAGGGTACTGTAGGAATCAAGTTTCTTATTGGCATTTCTTGTTTAACAAAACTTGTTAATGGCTGAAATTTAAAGAGGTTATTTGACTGGCAAAATGTTATTCTTTCTTTGGCAATGGCTGCCTTATCACCTGCCATTAAGACCCCAGAGGGCCACAAAACACCAAAGGCAAGGAGGTTTGTGAGTCAGTGATTCTGGAGTGCTTGGTGGTGATGTCATTCATTTATCTTTTCAAAAAGAATTATCTGGCATTCCCAACCTCGCACCACAACTCAAGAACCAAAGGTCCTATCTGGGGACCTTTCTTTTTGGGGTAATGTAGGTCCTTGCTTGACATATTACCAAAAAAAAAAAAAAAAGTGGGGGGAGGAGGGGAGACTATAGAAGTTTCTCTCAGAAAAATAAAAGGCAATAAAAGAGTCTTGGTTTTTTTTAATACTTATGGATATCACGCAACGTGTTAGCATTGCTAACTTGCTTTTATTAGCTTCTTCTACTATGAGTCTTTACCAGCCCTCCCTCTGTAGTCCAACAGCTGATTTTTTTCTCAGATCTCAAATCTAGGATTGAGGAAGGTAGGTTGCGATTACCTGGCAGCCTTCTTAAGTACTCAGGATGATCCCAGACTCTCACCCTTCTGAATCCACCCTGGCTGGTACAACTGGTGCAATGGGAAGTTTTGATAGTTTTCAAGCTATTATGGAGATTGAAGCTTTGAATTGATGATAAATCATCTGATGAGTGGCTAAGGGAACTAATGATGTTTATAGCCTAATGAAGAGAAGGCTCAGGGGAGACCTGATAGCCATCTTCCAACACTTGAAGGGCTGCCAGAGAGAAGAAGGGGTTGATTCATTCTCCATAGTACCTGAAGGCAGGACAAGAAGCAACGGGTGGAAGCTTGTCAGAGGGAGATTCAACTTGGGAATAAAGAGGAATTTTCTGACAGTAAGAACAACTCAATGGAACAGCTATTCCATCGCTGGAGGTTTTCAAGAAAAGATTGGACAAACATTTGTCCAAGATGGTATAAGGACACCTTGGGCAGTGGGTTTGACCTAGAAGATCTCCAAAATTCCTTCCAGCTCTATGATTCTATCATAGCCTATATATCCTGCTAGTCGGCTATGTTTCAATTGGCATTCTAGGGAGCAGATCAGTGGCCCTATGCCCCAAATAATGCAGGGCCCCAAATATTCACAGCATCCCACAGTTCATAGTATCCCATACTGACATAGGTTAAAGTCTCCTAGGTGCCATAAGTGGAACCACCTATGAAAATACCTTGTAGTGTATTCATTCAAGAGACAGCTTTTGTTGTGGTAGCACTTATGCAATGTCTTTGTCAAGCCACAAAGATTGCAGCCATGCCACTTCTAGCTTGCCAACAGTTCCAAGGGAGGAGGGGAATATATGGAATGCACAGGTGGTTTCTATCCATTGGGAAGCAAGATCACAGAAGAGATGTTATGGCGAGCAGAGACTTTCTTCTTATAACAACAGCCTGGAGATTAATTGGACAATGTGACCTGAAGTGTCAGAGAGGGAAGGGAATTTTAACTATCTTTCTGGTGTCATATTGCCAGAGATGGTTTTCCATTCATTAGTGCCGGT
This sequence comes from Azemiops feae, assembly GCA_023970755.1. NCBI lineage: Eukaryota > Metazoa > Chordata > Lepidosauria > Squamata > Viperidae > Azemiops > Azemiops feae. The sequence goes on along the minus strand of JALGBA010004004.1, from coordinate 60,964 downwards.
ATGCTGTGCTCAATAAAGTTTTGCATTAGAGATTGTAATGTCTCAGGTGTGCTTACTTCGTTGGGATCATCAGATGGAACTTTGACAGTCTTTCTTGGGGAAAGCTGTTTAGCCCATACATTGCCCAATTTTATCTATTAACTTGAACCAGGGCAGTTTGGAAAGTAAAGGTACAGTTGGATTTGTTCAGGCTTGTTGAGCTGATCCTGATGACGTCCGCTTGTTCGTCATGTAATGCTTTTTTTTTGTTTGTTTTTAATTCTGTTTTTATTAAATACATTGAATTATTGTACATTGACCCTTTTGCTTTCAATCTCTTGGGAACCTTCCACTGATTAATTTCTTACTTTGCTTCAACAAAGCTTTTCTTATGTTCTGACATGCTTCTCTTTCCCATTTGTGGCTAGAAGGGGAGTCATCAGTCAGTAAGAAGAGAATACTTTATTGGCCAAGTGTGATTAGACACACAAGGAATTTGTTTCCGGTGCAGAAGCTCTCGGTGTACATGCAAAGCAACACAGTAATAATAATCACAATAACAAAGTAATTATAATCATAATAATGATACCAATAAGAGAAGGCAGTGGAGAAGATGAGAGGATAATAATAATAATACCATCATAGTACATAGGTATATATCCTTAGACATAAGACAGTACTGTGGGAATTAGTTTTTTTTAGCAGAGTGATGGCATGAGGGAAAAAAACTGCCTCTGTCTAGTTGTCTTGGTATGCAGTGCCCTATAGCAGCGTCCTGAGGGGAAGAGTTGAAACAGTTTATGTCCAGGATGTGAGAGGCCTGTAGATATTTTCTCAACCCTCCTTCTGACCTGTGCATCAAGCAGTGACAAGCTCAATGTGGGGAAATGACAGAGGCAAAGAATGGATCACTCATTTGACACAGATCCTCAGTGGAAGGCAGCCTGGTTGCAATAGTTTTTTCTTTTCTTTTCTTTTTCAACAATGGTGAATATCAGTAGCTGGGATGTAGGATGAGAGTGGGGGTTTGTTCTCCAAGCTTGTGAGTTAATTTCTGAACATTTCGTTGCCAGGCTAGGTAACATCTTCAGTGGAATTTAAGGAATGTCAGTGTTGGTGTTCTTCTGCTTATAAGCAGAAGAGCTCCTGACCCACACCTGACCCCTCAAAGACCCATCACAAGATTCACAAAACTCATCCCAAGACCCTCACCTGATGTGACCCTCCCATCACAAGACCACTGAAGAGGTTACCTAGCTTAGTAACGAAATGTTTGGAAACCAACCCACAAACTCGGAGAGCAAACCTCCGCTCTCAAAATCTACAATTTCTGAATAAATATCTAAAGTTTAAATGAAAATCCTGAAAACTCAGCGGGAACCCTAAACATAGCCTCTCTTCACATAACAAAATGAACGAGGATCCGGAATCCACCTGCATGCGAAGACAAGTCCATTTTCAGCCATAGGTTTTGCAGGATATTTCCAGGAATGTACCTTCTATGGAATTCCTCCACAAGGTGTGGGTTGCTCCTCTCACTTCTCCCAGAAACATCTTCCCTGCACTCCATGGTGCCAATCCACCCACCTCTCTCTTTCTCCACACTTTTGTTTCATTTATGAATGCGTTGCCAGCATTCAAATGAGTGGTCCATTCTTTGCCTGTGTCATTTTCCCACGTTGAGCTTGTCGGTGCTTGATGCAGTTTGGTAGCCAACCAGAGAAAGCCAGGGAGAAGAAGAAAAGGAAAAGTGGGAAAAGAATTCTTTTCAAGGCCAAACACCCGCATCCTTATATGGGGGTCATTTCACCCTCCTTCTCGCTAGCTACTTGGTCCCACTTAACCCCTTAAATGCTCGTTGATGCTCTCTCTGTCTCTCTCTCTCTCTCTCTCTCTCTCTCTCTCTCTCTCTCTCTCTCTGTGTGTGTATGCGAGAGAGAGGGAGGGAGGGAGGGAGGGAGGGAGAGAGGGAGAGAGAGAGAGAGAGAGAGTTGGTGGGCAGAGAGGACGGAGGGAAAGACACAAAGAGAAAAAAGCCTCCAACAAACTCTATAGCAGATGTACAACATTTTATGCTCAACCTGGCAAACACAATAACTCAAAAACAAAGGGCTTGAATTAGAGAATAGCATTCAAATGCATGTTTTCCAAATAGCCCAGACAAGAGTCAGGATACCCCTCTTGAGACAGAAATGTGGGAGAGGAAAGGTGCTAAAGAAAGAAATGAGTTCATGGGAGGGGAATGTGGAAATGCAGACTTTTTAAAAAGGAAAGGAAGGAAGGAAGGAAGGAAGGAAGGAAGGAAGGAAGGAAGGAAGGAAGGAAGGAAGGAAGGAAGGAAGGAAGGAAGAAATAGAAAGAGGAAGGAAGGAAGGAAGGAAGAAAGAAAGAAAGAAAGAAAGAAAGAAAGAAAGAAAGAAAGAAAGAAAGAAAGAAAGAAAGAAAGAAAGAAAGAAAGAAAGAAAGAAAGAAAGAAAGAAAGAAAGAAAGAAAGAAAGAAAGAAAGGTGATGGAAATTATGATGATGATATTGTCCTGCATATTGTTTTTTTTTGGGGGGGCTACTCAAAGTGGCAAACATCCTGTATCTAATATTCCCTCCTCCTATTTGTTCACACTACCCTGTGAAATGGATTGGGCTAAGAGAGATGGGCTGGCCCAAAGTAACCCAACTGGCTTTCCTGCCTAAGGTTCCTAGGCTAGCACCTTCACCGCTAAACTAGCTCTAATGAGTCAAATGCTCCATCTAATGGGATGGACCCAAAATATTGATCAAATCCACACCCTGCATCGTATCATGCTCTGTGGACAAAAAGGAAAGTGATGATGATGATGACGACTGCATTTTCAGCTCAGAATTAATTAATCAGTTCAGTAATAAATTAATTAATCAGTTCAGTAAATAAAGTAATTTATGGATCAATATATTTCTCAACACCCCCCCCCCCAAAATCACTTCTTTGGATTAAGCATATTTTTCTAGACGTAGCATCTGAGATTCTGAAAATGTGGTATGTTCCCTTCACTGCCTTCATTTTTTTCTGGCCACTGTTAGTGTGAAAAAGTCAAAATATCTGAATCTAACATCTAGATCTGACATAAACACAAAGGCTTAGAACTCTTATCCTGCTGCCCAATTGAAACATCATGTTATGGCCTCAGAAAGCATCGATTTAAATCGCCAAATCCAAAACATTTTGGTAACCTTTAAAAAAAAAAGCGATATTTTATAACAACAACAATAACGATGATGCCATCTCTTCTCTAAATAATCTTATTGCACAATTACTTCTACATATTTTCATGCTTCACCTGGTGATCCAACATAACAAACACAACATGCACCTGCTGATGCCTGCACGCACTCCTGGCAATGGATAAAATAGATCCATTAGCTTTGATTAACCTCTTTTTAAAATAGACTTTAAAAACCTACTGCAGACGGCTATTGCTATAGAGACAGTAAGAACGTTTATCATGTTTAAGACCCAATTGCTGTTGTCCCAAATAAGGATAAAACATCACAGTAAAAATGTGGCCCACACGTTGTGTTCAAGCACACAGCAAATAATCATTAATTTATAATTCCAACTTTCGCTCTTCCTGTAATTTTATTAATGGCTGCAGTTTGAGTGGAAAGCAATGTCACGTAAGACTGAACAACCAGGGAAATCGTTTGGTTTTGTGGACTTTTCCTGGTTCCTTCCTTCCTTCCTTCCTTCCTTCCTTCCTTCCTTCCTTCCTTCCTTCCTTCCTTCCTTCCTTCCTCTTTCTGTCCCTTTCTCCCTCTCTCCCTCTTTCTATTCCTTCCTTCCTTACTCTTTTTGTCCCTTTCTCCCTCTCTCCCTCTTTCTATTCCTTCCTTCCTTCCTTCCTTCCTTCCTTCCTTCCTTCCTCTTTCTGTCCCTTTCTCCCTCTCTCCCTCTTTCTATCCCTTCCTTCCTTCCTTCCTCTTTCTGTCCCTTTCTCCCTCTCTCCCTCCTTCTATTCCTTCCTTCCTTCCTTCCTTCCTTCCTTCGTCTTTCTGTCCCTTCCCCCTTCCTCTTTCTATTCCTTCCTTTCTTCCTTCTTTCTTCCCTCCCTCCCTCCCTTTCTTTCTTTCTTTCTGTTTCTTCCTTCCTTCCTTCCTTCCTTTCTTCCTCTTTCTGTCCCTCCCTCCTTCCCTCTTTTTATTTCTTCCTTCTTTCTTCCTTCGCTCTCTCCCTTTTCCTTCCTCCCTTACTTCCTCCCTCCCTTCTCTTTTTGTTTTAAATATTGTATGTTACATAAGTTGAATGGCTTCATCTGAGATCACATCCTCACTCCTAGAAGATATAGTGTCTCAAATCAAATGATTTTAGAAGATTATGGGAAATTAGAGTTTTCCTTCCCTTTTATCCAATATTGGGGGGGGAAACATTAACAAATAATGGCACTCATAACTTTTGTTTGTTTTATATCAGAATGAGATGAAATCTGGAAAAGCGTTTAGCCAACGTAGTGGTAGGAAAAGAGATGCCTGTTAAATTTCATAGAAACACTGCACTTGAACAGTTTAATCCGAGTTATAAAAGTGCCCTTGACATGTTTTTTCCCCCAATAAAAGGACAAAGTTGCAGGAAAATTGGACTATTAAGAGGGGACAAAGCCTGCTAGATTTTGTAGGAATCAGTGCTGAATTCAAGGTACACAGTTTGTCTTATAATAGCTCACATCACTTTGTCAACTTCCTCAGTAATCCTTTGTCAGCACAATTTGACTGAGGCATTGCCACTCTGTCTTCAGTCTTTCCAATCTCTTCCATGGCATTACAATATTAACACAGACAGATAGACACACACACACACACAGAGAGAGAGAGAGAGAGAGAGAGAGAGAGAGAGAGAGAGAGAGAGAGAGAGAGAGAGAGAGAGAGAGAGAGAGAGAGAGAGAGAGAGACTTATTAATTCAAGCAAAACAGGACATAGCTATACCACTTAGAAGGACAAAAGGAAGGAAGATACAGGCCCAGCAATACATTATTTACAATTAATTATGTAGCTTTTTTTTTTTTAAAAAAAGAAGAAGCTAATAAGTTATGGATGATATGTGGGAAGAGAGAAGGAATGAGAGAGAAGGAATATAATCAGTAAGCAAAATAAAATTTTTGAAAGAACAGGAGAAAGCAAAGGGTGAGGAGGGTGAGGAGCAAGCAAATGGAAGGAGGATCAACCAAAAATAAATTAGAAGATGCTGATAATATAAATCAGATTTTTTAATATATATATAGAACAGCATGCCACACCACAAACACACTGAAGGAGAATTGGGTGACAATGGGAAATGTATTGCAAGAGCCATGAATGTAAATTGAGCACTCTTGCTACTGGTCTCCTAGGCTGTTGTTCAGATGGGTACAGTAGTTATTATGATGCAAGGTCAATTCCTGTATCCAATATTCATCCAATATTCTCGAGTTATGAAATGACTAAATGGAAACATTTACAAAACAATGCTGCTGTTGTTGCTGTTGTTCCCCCTTTCCCCCCCTTTATTTTGGGTATGTTGAAACACTGTGGAGGATTTTGACTTGGAGACAAAGTGAATTAAATATTAGTCAGACTAAAATGAGTAGATCACATCCTGTTCAACAAGAAACAATATTTTGGAAATGACTGTTATGGGGATGCAGAGAAACTAAATGCTTTATTGGAATATGTTCTTTCGTTTTGGTAAGAAGAAATTACAATTTGAGATTTATCTCCATCGCTTGCGAGTGGGATGAGGAAAATGAACGGATGTATGAAAAATGATAAATGAAATGATCGGATCAAAAGATTTACCGTTCAAACATCGGAAACACAAATATATGGCTCCAACTATTTAGTGGGCTGTAGAATTAATTAATACACACCAACCATGGATGACTGTAATGAATCATGGCTTCGAATGTTTCAGTATACGTACATTTATAAATATGTATTTTGTAGATTTTTGTTTCCTTTTTCCTGTTTTATTCTTTCCTTAATTTTTTTGAATTTAGTTATTTTTTTAAAAAAATAAACTTAAATGAGTACAAGAACCACCTCCATCATCCAGTCAAATGGTCCCATAATGCATGTGATCAGAGCCTATTTGTAGCTTCTTAATCAGAATGGAGCTGGAAGGAACCTTGGAGGTCTTCTAGTCCAGCCCCCTGCTCAACCAGGAGACCCTATACCATTTCAGACAAGTGGCTGTCCAGTCTCTTCCAGTGATGGAGCACCCACAACTTCTGGAGGCAAGCTGTTCCACTGATCAATTGATCTCACTGTCAGGAAATTTCTCCTTAGTTCTAGGTTGGTTCTCTCCTTGATTAGTTTCCATCCATTGTTTCTTGTCTTTCCTTCTAGTGCTTTGGAAAATAAGTTGACACAAATGACTTCTGTGCACGTGTGTTTGTATAATGAATCTGTACCCATCAGATCTACTCATTATGGTAACCTCTAACGACATCTCCAGTTAGAACCTGCCCATTCCTCCTTCTTTGGCACTCTGTATTCCTGACCTTTGGAATAGTTTCTCTTCTCCTTCTTTGTCAAAATGCAAAAGTATCAATGTCAGATGAGAGTAGAAAGGTTATTCCTTCAGCATTATTTATTTTTGATTCATGCATTACTGCACTTCTCGACTGCCTAGTAACCGTAACTTGCTTAGCCCTGTTCAAATCAATTAAATTACATATTAGTAAAAATAAAATAGCAGTCCTGGTAATAACAGACATAAATATATCCAGAATAAAGATCACCATCCAAGTCACACGGGAAATAGTTTCCAATCCCATTGAGAGATTTGCATTCTGGTTTCAGAGCAGGGAGAAAACAGAAGGGAGAACGGTTGCAGAGCTGACTAGGCAACTTTTTGAGTGTCATTGACTGAAAAGAAGCATTCCTTCACAAGGAAATCCAGGGAAAGGATTCTTCATATGTAGTCGTGTCATGAGCAGGTGAAGAAATTCACCCACATTTTTATTTTCCCCATCAATTCTGATTTCCGGGGGGGGGGGATTGGTCCTTCAAAGGAGAAAAGCATTTAAATGGAGTTTTAATGTACTTGCCTGAAGCTGAAGCTCAAATACTTCGGCCACCTCACGAGAAAAGAGGACTCCTTGGAGAAGACCCTGGTGTTGGGAAAGACGGAAGGCAGAAGGAGATGGGGACGGCAGAGGATGGGATGGCTAGATAGGGCTGTCGACGCAATGAACATGAATGTGGGCAAACTCCGGGAGACGGTGGAAGATAGGGAAGCGTGCTATGGTCCATTGGCTTGTGAAGAGTCGGACACAGCCTAGCCAGCGAACAACAAAAACAAATAATGCAGTTGCCGAATTATGTGAAGACAAATGCCTCCTCTTTCTCAGTGTACATCAAACGTATATGAACGTCCCATGTTTCACTGTATCATCCTGTATCCGGTACTCTGCAGCTACTGTTCCCACATTCCTAATCAATCCCAAGAGAAGTCCCCAACAGAAACTTTTCCAAGGTAGCTTTTTCAATTGTGGGACCACTGTCCTAGCCTTGGGAAACGGCTGGGTGGTTTTTCCTTCTGGGCTTCCTGGAGAAAGGCCACCAGCCAATTTCCTCTGCCCCACAAGTGAATGGAAACATTAAAACAGTCATAGGAACCCAGTTTTGTACAAAGGTTCACCTACTCAGCTTATCCAGTTATATTGGAACTTCTATTAAAAGAGGAAGGAAGGAAGGAAGGAAGGAAGGAAGGAAGGAAGGAAGGAAGGAAGGAAGGAAGGAAGGAAGGAAGGAAGGAAGGAAGGAAGGAAGGAAGGAAGGGAAAGGAGGAGGGAAGAGAGGGAAGGGGAGGAAAGGGAAGGAGAGAGGGAAGAAAGAAAGGAAGGAAGGAAGGAAGGAAGGAAGAAAGAAGAAAGAAAGAAAGAAAGAAAGAAAGAAAGAAAGAAAGAAAGAAAGAAAGAAAGAAAGAAAAGAAAGAAAGAAAGAAAGAAAGAAAGAAAGAAAGAAAGAAGGGGAAGGGAAGGAGAGAGGGGAAGGAAGGAAGGGAGGGAGGGAGGGAAGGGGAAGGGAAGCGAGAAAGGAAGAAAGGAAGGAAAAGAAAGAAAGAAAGAAAGAAAGAAAGGGAAGGGAAGGAGAGAGGGGAAGGAAGGAAGGGAGGGAGGAAGGGAAGGGGAAGGGAAGCGAGAAAGGAAGGAAGGAAGGAAGGAAAAGAAAGAAAGAAAGAAAGAAAGAAAGAAAGAAAGAAAGAAAGAAAGAAAGAAAGAAAGAAAGAAAGAAAGAAAGAAAGAAAGAAAGAAAGAAAGAAAATAATTTGACTTTCTGTTCTTTAAAAATGTTTAAACCTTGAAAGAGCTTCATAAGTTATGTTAAGAATGTTTTTCCATTTATGTTTCAACACTGGCGTCCTACTCAAGAAGAATAAGAATGCAGCACAAAGCCCTTGAATGCAATTTCTGGATGTCCATGTGATCCTAAACAAGGAAACTCGATACCTTGCCATTTACTGCTGGGGAGAAATATTTGGTCATCCGTTGTTTACCTCTTTTTCCATGCGATATAGTGAAGGGGTTCTGTGAGGCAGAATATCAGTATTAATTTGGGTCTGAGTGAAATGGGAACAATATGCAGTGAAGTGCTGCAGCTCTCAGGCAAAACAGAGGAACAACAATTAAAACTGGTGAAAAGTCTTCTGATGAAAAGGGGCAATTTCAGCTAAGAAGCTGATTTAGGCTACTCACTATTTTTCAGAAGAGGTCGTGGCAGTTAAATCTGCCCAATAGAATTGGCTTCAAGTGAAAATGATTTTCTTTTTCTGGCAAAATCGTAAGAATGACCAGGCAGTTAAACAGGTTTAGGAAGATTTAAAAAAAAAAAAAAAATCACAGGGATCATCATAACTCAGAAAACTCTGATGCTTATTAAGACAGACCAAATGGCTGCCTTATTTAAGGGACAGCAATATTCATAGCCAGCACATACTTTTCCCCTATATTTTGAATAATTATTGCATTCATATGGACTAGAAACTTCTTACAATAACATATTAACAGAGGGCTTAGAAATTTAACTTTGCTGTTGATTAACCTGTCAACTATTTTATCTTCACATAGATAGATTTGATGATGATGATGATAGATAGATAGATAGATAGATAGATAGATAGATAGATAGATAGATAGATAGATAGATAGACAGACAGATAGATAGATAGATAGATAGATAGATAGATAGATAGATAGATAGATAGATAGATAGATAGATAGATAGATAGATAGATAGATAGATAGATAATGACAGCTCAAATTGGGTTGCACACAGATGTAGAAGCTTATAAATTTTGTACCAGTTTTGCAAGGGGGAAAGCTATTATTGTTGCAATATGTTTGTCAGTATTCAGTTAGGGAGGATAATATGCGTTTTTGTTTTTTTGTCCTTTTAACTTACTTTTTTTTAATGTTTTACCTAATTCTGTTTTGTCTCTGTAAATTACCTCCCTTTTTATTTTGTATTTTAATTTTATGATAGATAGATAGATAGATAGATAGATAGATAGATAGATAGATAGATAGATAGATAGATAGATAGATAGATAGATAGATAGATAGATAGATAGATAGTAGACAGACAGACACACAGACAATACTGCATTCATATGAACTAGAAACTTCTTTTCTTAAAACAAATCTGAGATTCTCCTGAAGCTAGATTTCTAATTCCTTTCTTTAGATTTTGGAATTATATGCCTATAGATGGGGCACTATGGAGGGAAATTCTTTGCTTTCCTAGTTCAATATCATTGTAGTTAACCTTGTAGTTTCTAAACCTATATGAACATCAGAATCCACTTCACCTTTGAAATCTGCATCTCTCTGGGCAGTTCACACATTCAGATGGCTAGATAGTGTATAGGTTTATGCAAAATTCATAGAAAAAAAAATCTCCATAGAAAGTATATCTTGGAAAACATAATCTTAAAAATGCATGATATTGGGTAACAACATGACCTAAAAATGATATATTAGAAGAAATGAGCAAAAACACATTCTCCAGTTCATTCAAATATAAACTTTGAGAGCATGAAAAAAAAAAAGAGAAACAATTTGCAATTTTGCTTATTATTCATAGTTTTACAATCAGTGCCCCTCAATCAAGTACATTCATTCACATCATTTTATGAATGTGTGTATTTTTGCAGATTTCTCTTTAACACACACAGGTTTCAGTTTTTGACCATCTGTGCTGCAAAACTGAGAAAAGTTTAGAATTGAATAATTACTGGTCCGTGCACTGGTTGAAAAATGCAACAGAATTTTGCGGTCAAATGGTAACTTATTTTCCCCTCACAAGTGTTGTATATTATGGTTGGTTTCATAGTCAGCCAGATGTTTAGACTGGATTTGACATCTTTATCCAGACAATTGAGTCCTTCCCAAGAAACTGGGATAGGCAGATGTTGTTTAATAATATCAAAAGCATTGTCTTAGAATGTATGTTGTCCCAAGTAAAGCTGTTTTTTTGCAATTGACTGATGGGGATTTGGTGAATGCTGATGGTGTACAAGTGGCGCCCCAGATGTTTTGTTTGTTGTTCTTGTTGTTGTTGTTGTTGTTAGGTGCCTTAAAGTCAGTGTTGACTTCTAGTGACTGCCTGGATAAGTCCCTGCTGTTTTCTTGACAAGGTGCTTTGAAAGTAGTTTGCCCTTTCACCTGAGAGAGAGAATGACAGGTCCAAGGTCATCCAGTTGACTTTGTATGTAAGGTGGAACTAGAACTCACAATCTCCTGGTTTCTAGCCTGATGCTTTAACTACTAGACCAAACTGGCTTCCTTCTATCTTACTCTAGTTGCAATGATTGTATATTAGGGTAGTTGTAATAAGCCTTGCCTTCATCCCTGCAAACCGTGGAAGCTCATTAGCTCTGGCAATAAGACAGTGCCAAGAAGCACCGCGCTGCAAAATGTTTAGAAAATATACGTTGACAATACCAGACTGCTGTGAAAACATCTTCAAAAGAAGACAGATTTAGTATTTCATTGATGCAGCTGATAGAAAAATTTGCAAAACATCAAACAAATACTAATGCCGATACCTTTGGAAAGCAAATTAGGAAAATTGATGCTGACAAATATTCTCACTGACATAACAGTGGGCATTGGTGAGCCTCTGTTTACAATATCCCATTATGAAAAATACAATAAATGCCTCAAAGAAATATGTTTATTCATTTAAATGGTACTTTCATCTTTGGTTTTGGTGACATATAGAACACATTCTTGTTGAAACTTTCTTCTTCTTTTTTTTCCCAGCAGAGAAAAACAACTCTTAATACACAGGGTGAAGACCTAAAAATGGCGTAGGAGCCATGATTGCGCATGATTTCAGCTGCTGTTGAAATCAAATGCCTTTAGACTTAATTATGCATCGTGCTATGTTTTCATAATTTATGTCATCGTAATTTTGATAGAATGCAAAGATCAGGAACTAGAGGCATGGTCCCATAAGTATGTTTTTCCAAATGGGAAAATATTGGGGGATCATGATTAGGATGATTAGAAATAGTCTACTCCCAAATTTCAATAGTGTTTAATTTTTCTTGTTTTGCTTCCTGTACTCTTTCCCCACCTGTTGCTGCCACTGAAGAAGACTAAATATCTTCTGAGCTTGGATATCCTGACAGTTGAGTCAAGGTTAACCAAGAAGACTCCAAACATCCAGAGATGAGTCACAAGATGGGTCTTCAGAAGATGCTCTAAAGAAACCTTGGACTGAGAGGCTCCTATTAGTCCTTGGAATATATATTAGAAAGTGCAAATACAGATAGCTATTTGGTTACCAAGTAACCATCAAAGAATCAAAAATAAGAATTACTGTTCTTATTAAGTGAAAAACAGAAAGGATCTGTTACAGCTGAACTATGGAACTATGGTCTGTCCTCTCTATAAAACTCTGTAGTCTTAGTGGTAGACGAAAAGTGTTTTTAGCTAGCTCCTGATTTATTTGTTTTGAAGTCTCCTGCTCTCCCGTCTCTTTCTGAATATTCTGATTTGCGACGGACACTCAATGGCCAGGCAGGATAATGAAAAAAAAAAACTGTGGACCAGGTCACAAACAATTTGCAACCTGTCTAAACAAGAAAAGGAATAGCAGCAATGCTTAGCAAAATCAAACAATGAAGATTGGGGTAAACTAGAAAAACAATCAAGGAACCCAAAGAACAAATGGTTCAATAACATAGCGGGCATAATGGGTACCAATTTAAGAATATGCCTACACGACAGTTGTCCCCCCCAAAATCCACAACAAATTGAAAATTTTAAGCCCTGAGTCAGGCGGGGGGAAAAGCTAACTCTGCCTTCAAACGTCAGCCTTCTGCTAACAGTTATGGTCTTGGTCTTTGCCAAGATAGATTCAGTGATTTGATTTTGTAGTCTTTTCAGAGTTGGAAGGAACAGGGAGGTCATATGGAGGTAGGCTAGTAATTCAGTTCCAAAAATCTGCCCGTTTCAAACATGGAGGGTAGAACATTAAACTTTTTATGTTGGTCAATGGCCATACTGAAGATTTGTTTAACTTGCACTTAGGCTTGTCTACCACTCCATAGTGCTTTATGTAACCACTCTAAGCGGTTTACAGAGTCAACATATCCCCCTCCCAACAATCTGAGGTCCTCATTTTACCCACCTCGAAAGGATGGAAGGCTGAGTCAACCATGAGCCGGTCAGGATCGAACTGCTGGCAATGAGCAGACTTCACCTGCAATACTTCATTCTAACCATTGTGCCACCCCAGCTTGCTTGCTTGCTTATTTAATTAATTTATTTGCTTGTTTGTTTGTTTGTTTGTTTAAAATTCTTATGCTGCTCATCTCCCCTGTAAGGTGACCCTGGGTGGGGAATATATTCTGGAAGTACCGTCTCCAAAATTGCCTTGACTTTCACTGTAAAGCATCTGTGAGTCAAAGCATTCATAAAATGTTATCTAAAAATGAATGGGAAGAAATATTGAGCCCTCCCAGCTGAAAAGTCCTACACACCACATTTATCCGAAGTACGTGTTTTTTTTTTCATTCTTATACTATTAAATGACTGCAAATATATGCAGCTTTTTTTCCTTGAGATTCTAGCTAGATTCTTTTTTTATTATTATTTCTGACTCACCGAAAACTAAAATTTCCTCCTGAAATGTTTGGTTACCAGAGCTATTTTATCATGCTCAGGTGTTTGTAACTATCTGTGGGTTATGTGTAGGGGAAAGATATCCACCATTAACTTTAATATCCATCACAAGGGAAGCTACTTTAGTTAGTATTTATTTAGGGAGCACCTTGAAAAAATGCTATGCCTGAATTTATTGCCATGAGACATGGCTCGACCAGGTTGCAGGAGTCCCTGATAGATATTTGTTCCTTTCCAAACAGGGAGAAATGGGAAACACAAGGATGGTTGCATGCTAAAGGCATAAACAAGCAAAAATAGTTGATAAAATTTCCCATCAAATTTTGTTGGCTAAGGTAACACCAGCAAAAGGCCTTGTTGGAGAAAAAGAGAGGGAGGAAAGGAAGGAAGGAAGGAAGGAAGGAAGGAAGGAAGGAAGGAAAGGAAGGAAGGAAGGAAGGAAGGAAGAAGGAAGGGAAGGAAGGAAGGAATGAAGAAGGAAGAGGAAGAGAAGGAAGCAGACAGAAGGTACGGCAGTAAAGGGAAGGAAAGAAAGGAAGTAAGGAAAAGAAGAGGAAGGAAGGAGGGAGGGAGGGAATGAGGAAGGAAGGAAGGAACGAAGGAAGGAAAGGAGGGAACGAAAGGAAGAAGGAAGGAAGGAAGGAAGGAAGGAAGGAAGGAAGGAAGGAAGGAAGGAAGGAAGGAAGGAAGGAAAGCGCTAGCAAAAGGCTAAGAGATGTAAATAAGTATTTCTTGGACAGAATATGCAAAGCTGTATAATAACTGGTCTCTCAAGATTACAGTGATGAAGACAGTCAACACTCCGATATCTCAGGTGAGAGATTTTTTTCAGTAGTACAAAACCTTTTATCTGGGAAAAATCCAGGGCCTTCTAAATTCAAACTGTCAAATGGTTTCTTCTCCTCTTTCCCGCATTAACGCTTTGCCAAAAGCTGCCATGGTGTTTCTCCAGTTTTTGATTTTCTGTTTTTCTACAGTTTTTTCTAGATTTTTCTCAAACAGCTTAACCATTCCATTTTATTTTCTCTTGGTTCTGTTTTTGCACTTTCAGAGGGAATGAAGGCAATGGCGGTGATGGCGGTGAATTTGGGAGGGCATCTTTCCATCCTTATTTTTTTATTATTATTATTATTATAATTTTTATTGAATACAAAAGATTAAAAAACCATTGAACACAGTGTATCATCATTGACATACATCTTTGTCTAGTCATTCCACATTCTACATATGTCTTGTACATTTCAAACATTCTTCCTCTATTTACATCCCTTCTAATGGCCTTCCTTCTTTTTTTCCTTCCATTTGTAGAATTTATTCCAACTTAAATAGTATTCTGTTTCCTCCTGATTTTTTAATTCTTTAGTCACCTTATCCAGTTCTGCGCAATACAAAATTGTCCTTATTAACGCATCTCCGCTAGGCACTTCAGTTACTTTCCAGTTTTGAGCAAACAAAATTCTTGCCGCCGTTATCACACGTATAATTAGATATACTGTATATCATCTTTGTTTATATTTTTTTCTAATATTCCAAGTGATGGCATCTTTCCATCCTTATGAAATCTCTCTAGCTCTCCATACTACCAAGAAAAATCTATGGAAGTATTTTTTTTTTTCCCCTGGAATCAAAGAGATTTGTTGTAAGCTAGGGAAGCTGCGGGAAAGTGGCGTTGACAAAGGAAGGAGGAGCAGCATCACACACATTGTCATTCTCTCGCTTTCTGAAATCACATAATCCAGGAACGTTTCCCCACAATTCATCTCCCTTGGAGGAACGTTTGAGGTATACAGGAAGTGAACTGGTACGACAAACAAAACCATGCAGGATTTTGTTTTTCCAAGGCATTGCCTCATAGGAAACATGATGCCGGAGGGGAAATTGAACTGGGTAATCTTCAAGATCCTTTCCAATTTCACAATTCCATTTCTATCTTCAGTGTAGAAAATTTGAGTTTGGACACACAGGTAGCGGCCACAGCTACTACGTATAATATTGGAGTCTTCTATCACTGCTGGGTCCAATCTGGGTCGGTCACCAGGACCAGAGATTTAGCTTTCTGAGCTTTCAGATTCCGACTGGAGCCCATCTTCAGGGAACTTCTCTCTAGTAGAGTGTCTTCTATATAACTTTCAGTTGGGCTCAACTTGCTCACCAATTTCTAAATTCTTTTTTTAAAAAACATTGTTTGTTATTTTAATGAAGCCATTATCTGAGAGCTGTTATCACTTTTATTTCCAGAAAAGCTTCTGTCTGGCAAAAAGGGTACTGCTGAGTCAGTAGGACAAATCCTACTTTATTGGGTCTTCTCCAACAACTTCAAAATAGCAATGCTTATCACCACCCAATCTATGTCAATATCCTGCAGAATCCAGTCACTATGAATAGCTGCCAAAGCTATAAGATGAGAGCCGGTTCCGTGCAACGTAGGACTTGATTGGCAATTCATTCTGCATGATATTCCCTCACTTATGTAGAGATGTGTTGTAGCTGTCCTGTTTTATGTTATTATTTCAATATTGGTCGGTGCCCATAATAAAAAGATGACAATGAAGAATGCTTCTGGAGCCTATTGGCATTATTAGAAAATAATAACACTTTTTATTTTATTTAGAATGATCCATTATCTGTTCAGGGGAAAAAAAATAAACTGGAGCTATACAGCTAAACGGGACAGCTAATAGGAGTGTCAGCAAGGCAAACTCGCCAGTTTGCTTCCGTTAAGTATTTTCTAACTACAGGTGGTCCTCGACTTACAAAAGTTCATTTAGTGACCATTACAACAGCACTGAAAAAAGTGACTTACGACCAGTGGTGGGATTCAGCCGGTTCGCACCTGTCATGCCTCTGTCCGAGCCTGAATCCGAGGAGGACATGGAGTTGGAGCAGGACTCTGTTGAGGCCCAGGAGGGGGTGTCTGTGGCTTCGGAGGACTGTGGGGAGGAGCAGGCTGAGGCAGGCCAGGGCCCTTCAGGTTTAGAACAGGGGAGGCAGAGTTCAGGCGAGGAGCAAGCCCTCCCCCCACCTGATCCTAGAGCAAGGAGAGCAGAGAGGAGGAGAGAACAACGGAGGCAGGCTCACTTGCTCGGGAGGAGAGCATCCTGCCCCACTCCACAAGGCACACCTGGGGATTAGTATTTAAGGAGACGCTGTGGAGTGGGGCATTTGCCAGGAACAAATGTGGTATCTTGGGACAGTTGTGAATTGTGCTCTTGACTTTGTTTAACCTGGACATCTTGAATACCGGACTGGCTGGTTTCCTGCTTTATGACCACAGACTGAGTCTCTCCTTGCAGACTGCAGGCAAGCTGAGATTTAAAAGGACTCATTACGTTTCTGTTTTGTTTTCTTGTTATCTCTCTGGCCTTGAGGACATTGTAAACTTCTCCGGCTGTATTGAAATTGCCTTTAGCCAGAGGCAGCTGAAAGGAACGTGTGTGTGTGTGCTTTGGTTGAAGGCTTGCCAGCATATGTGGGAGCTTTTGGGGAACATTGGCAGTTATTAAAGGACTGTTTCTCTTGCCAGCTGACTGCTTTGCCTCCGTGCGAGGCCCTGGGTCATCACAGCACCACTTCGGCAGAACCGGTAGCTAATTTTTTGTTGCCCAGGCCCAGAATGGACTTCCGGAAGCGGCATCCACACAGAGAACTGGTTGTTCACATATTTGAATCCCACCACTGCTTACAACCATTTTTCACACGTATGACGATTGCAGCATCCCAATAGTCATGTGATCAAAATTCAGACGTTTGGTAACTGACTCAGATTTATGATGCAGTGTCCTGAGGTCATGTGATCCCTTTTGTGACCTTCTGACAAGCAAAGTCAATGGGGAAGCCAGACTCATTTAATGACTGTGTTACTAACTAAACAACCGCAATGATTCACTTAACAACGGTGGCAAGAAAGAAAATGGGGCAAAACTCACTTAACAAGTGCCTCACTTAGCAGCAGAACTTTTGGCCTCAATCGTAGTTGTAAATTGATGATTATCTGTAGTCACGACAGCAATTTTTGTAAGTGTTTAGATGCCCCAATCATGGAAGCTGTGGTAGGAGAAAACGAGCTCTGGAAATTCCAAATGTTGATCATGGATCAAAGAAAATTATCATTATCATAACTGAGTTCCTTGCAAAGCACTCAACAATTACTCAACTCAAGCTGCTGGCCAGCTTCTAAAGTTTCCTTAGCCAAACTACTTGAGGTCAAGAGAGATCTTCCATCTTTACTATTGGATGGAGTAGTACTGCCCCACTCAAGAGTGGGGCATAATCTGGGGGTAATCTTAGTTTCACAGTTCCTGCTCAGTTAACTGCTGAGCTCTGCCCAAGAGAATTTATGCACAATGGTACTTCCTCCTGGATCAGAAAGTCCCTCAAACAGTAACCCATGACGTAATCATCTCAAGCACCAACTACAACAAAACACCCTATATGGGATTGCCCTTGAAAAACACATGGAAGCTTCAGCTGATCACCCCCCTCAAAAAATGTAGCAACACAGTCACTGTTGGACCTGCCTCAGTTTGCCCATGTGACAATCCTGCTCTATGAGCTGCATTGCTTACAGGTCTGTATCCCATCCTGTTTGCTTGCTTTGTATTGAGTATTAGACTTGAACACTGGGCGCTATCTAACAAAATGAAATTCAATGGTGAAAAAAGCAAGGTTCTACATTTAGGCAAGAAAAACCAAATGTACAGGTATAGTATAGGGGGTACCTTGCTCAATAGTAGTAACTGTGAGAGGGACCTCGGAGTCCTAGCGGACAATCACTTAAATATGAGCCAGCAGTGTGCTGCAGCTGCCAAAAAAGCCAACACAGTCCTTAGCCTGCATTAACAGAGGGATAGAATCAAGATCACGTGAAGTATTAATACCACTTTACAATGCCTTGGTAAGGCCACACTTGGAATACTGCATCCAGTTTTGGTCACCACAATGTAAAAAAGATGTTGAGACTCTAGAAAGAGTGCAGAGAAGGGCAACAAAGATGATTAGGGGACTGGAGGCTAAAGCATATCAGGAACGGTTGCTAGAATTGGGTATGTCTAGTTTAATGAAAAGAAGGACTAGGGGTGACATGATAGCAGTATTCCAATATCTCAGGGGCTGCCACAAAGAAGAGGGAGTCAAGCTATTCTCCAAAGTGCCGGAAGGCAGGACAAGAAGCAACGGATGGAAACTAATCAAGGAGAGAAGCAACCTAGAACTAAGGAGAAACTTCCTGACAGTTAAAACAATTAACCAGTGGAACAACCTGCCTCCAGAAGTGGTGAATGCTCCAACACTGGAAGTTTTAAGAAGAGACTGGACAGCCATTTGTCCGAAATGGTATAGGGTTCCTGCCTGAGCAGGGGGTTGGACTTGATGACCTCCAAGGTCCCTTCCAACTCTATTATTATTATATATAATTATATTTATTATATTATGATTATTATTATATATTATTATTATTATTATTATTATTATATTTGTTATTGTTGTTGTTGTTGTTGTTGGTTGTTGTTGTTGTGTTTTGTTGTGTTGTTGTTATTACTATTATTATTACTATTATATTACTATTACTATTATTATTATTATTATTATTATTATTATTATTATTATTATTATTATTATTATTATTATTATTATTATTATTATTATTATTATTATTATTAATTATTATTATTAAGTTTTTATTGTCTATTTTGTGGTCCGCCCAAAGCCTAAATTGAATAAATTTGTAAATTAATCAGATTGAATGTGCGATTTTTTGATGTGGAATGTGTGCTCCACAGGTGGGATACATGCAAAAAGGAATAGTGGAAAATCTGCATGGTCTAAAGATAGAAACATCTATAATAAGTTAACCAAATCTGTACCTTTGCAAAAGGAGTTAACAAAGCGTATCCCCCCGACCCTTGAACTAAGTGTGACCCAGATTATTAATAACCATGTTGAAAAATGTGTAGGGTTCATATTTGTTTAAACAAATCAATGTGATTTGCATTTCCTAGAGTAAGGTGTGCCATGCAGCTGTCTTCCAGACTGTGCCTTGCTCCGAATTTTGTAATAAAAAAATGTTTGCACTGCAAAGGTACTCTTACAGTCTGTTCATTCGCTTTTAGTTTTATTGCATTTCATTGATTTCACCAGGCACTTTAATTGTTGTGTTATGAACTACTAGGAGGAATTTCAGTAGAGAAGCTGAAGCTTGAAAGTGGGGAACTTATCCTCCATAGCTGGGATGTTGCACAGGAATTTCTCTCTCATCCTTTCTCTCTTTCAAAGGCCCAAGGGTGCTGTATAAATATCTTGCTGTCTCAGAACAAACCATGCATTTTATATATTTTATATATTTATATTTTAGTTTGATACTAAAGTATTGTCCAGATTTGATGCAAGGAACTATATACACTCAAGTTGGTTGCTTGCTCCAGTGCATCATAAAGTAGGCATAACCAGGTATCAGATTTCATCCTGGGGAGAGGTTCAAATGTGGAAAAAAGCAAAGTTTTACATTTAGGCAGGAAAAATCAAAGGTACAAATACAGACTGGGTGAGACTTGGATTAAAAACAGTAACTGTGAGAGGGACCTTGGAGTCCTAGTGGACGATCACTTGACCATGAGCCAGCAGTGTGCAGCAGCAACCAAAAAAGCTAATACAATCCTGGGTTGCATAAACAGAGGCATAGAATCAAGATCACACAAAGTATTAGTACCACTTTATAAAACTCTAGTAAGACCACACCTGGAATACTGTAGCCAATTTTGGTCACCATATCACAAAAGAGAGTTTGGAAAAAAATTCATAGAAGAGCAACTAAGATGATCAAAGGCCTGGAGACTAAAACATACGAAGAACGGCTGCGGGACTTGGGTTTGGCTAGTCTAAAGAAAAGAAGAAAGAGGGGAGACAGTTCCATACCAACGATCCATTTAGAGGACAGTGACCATGTGCCCTTCAGTAGAAAAGCGCTTAATTTCAGAAAGCTGCCCTTTAGATTTACTGGATTTAATTATTTATTTTCTGGGCTTTACTCTTGATTTATTCTTTGTCAAACAAAGTTATCAATATAAACCTTTTTTAAATCGTTATGAACATATTTCAGATTTGCCCATGTTGCAGATCTTCCCTTTATTCTTTCCCCAAAAAATATGGTCACTACAATTTAAGGGAATATGGGGATTAAACAGGGAAAGGATAACAATTTATCTCCCGTTTCCATCCTGATGTCAACGCTGCTAACATCGGATGTTTTGCATTGACAACAGATGGAAATGTAGCCATCTTTTTCCCTTTCACTTTTAGAGTTAGATGATGCTGGGAGGGGGGGGGATGTGAATGAGAATCTAGCTAGACATAACAACACTAAACCTAGCGTGAGAATCAAGGTTATTGAGCCCAGAGCTGATAAAGAATTGGCGGTGGAGAACTGGAGAGGAAGCCCACGAGTCAAGCTAATTGGGGAATGTGATTTATGACAGTTAATTGGAGGATGGAATTGTGCTTTGATACTATGTGCCCAGGGGAGGGGAATTCAGTTTTTTGGCTTCGAATATGCAGTGCCGATATTATGCTACCCGAATAAAAGATTCTTTAAGGTAAACAATGCCTTGAAGTTCTTTTGAAGAGTTTCATCTGTCGGAACCATGACACCTTTCTCAAACAGATTAAAAAAACACCAACCCAGGTCCCTACTCTGAAGCTTCACTGAAATGTTTTCTGTACTATTTTAGAAGCTTGGGAACCTGGGTTGTGATTCACTAGAAGTTTGCCATCCTTATTTTAGGGAGGAAAAGAACTGAAAAGACCAGGCTTGTAACATCATTCTTCAAGCAGTTTGGCTGAACAGTTTAAAACCTGTGCTTCAATTGTGCCTTTTCTGCCTCTGTGGGAGCACATAGTTGAACTTTAGATAATGGTATGCAAGTTCCTGAAATATTAAAATTATTCTTAATGCATCCATGTGTTAGCCAAGGAGGAATGTTATGGAACTGCATACAATTAGCTTGTAAACACTCAAATTAGGATCGAAAACTACCTGATATGACAAGCCAAAAAAAAACACCTCACAAATGCCATAAGCGATAGCTTCATTTGCAGGAATACTCTTGCAAAACATGATCTCATAATTTTACAAATGCAGAGAAAAAGAAACTTCTATCATTCTGGAAGAGATAATAGAAAATGCTAAAAACAAGTCGAAGCCAAGATTCGAGACACTTTAAGAAGTGTGAATACATCTGATAATGAACAATTATGTATAAATTAAGTGTGAAGCACTCTTAGCTAACTGAAATTAAATCTCACGAGGATGCAAACTAAGAAAGGATGAAGAAATGTGAGCAATTATTTCTACCATAAACACGGGAAGTCCACTACATGTGAGAGAAGAGCTAAGAAGATGATGGGATTAGTATAAATGTAAAACCCAAATTCACATAGCAAAGAAGGCAAGTAAAGAAGTAAAGCATTAAAGCGGAAGGATCCCCCAAATCTAGGGATGTGATAGAGAGAAAGTGAAGGTATTATACATGAAGTCCCCATACCTGTTAGTATCTGAAGATGGCATTCCAGCATATTTTTAACAAAAAGCAGGAAGATGGAATAATGCAAGAGAACACCAATGATTTGCTGATTATGAATGAGACATTGTTAACTGAGACATTAGCAGTGTCAAAAATTATCCGTATTATAAAAATATCGAAGAAAAAGGGGTCAACCTATTCTCCAAAGCACCTGAAGGCAGGACAAGAAGCAACGGGTGGAAACTAATGAAAGAGAGAACCAACCTAGAACTAAATGGCTGTGGAGATTCTCAGTCATTCAAATATGTGAACAACCGGTTCTCTATGTGGATGCCACTTCCGGAAGTCCATTCTGGGCCTGGGCAACAAAAAATTAGCTACCGGTTCTGCCAAAGTGGTACTAACTGGCTGAATCCCACCCCTGGTCATAGTTATCCCAAAGGTGCTTTTTCACGAGGCAACTGGACTTTCTTGTTTTTCTTTGAAGACGTTTCGCTTCTTTTCCAAGAAGGCAGAGCCGAAAAAGCTTCTTAGATGAGAAGCGAAACATCTTCAAAGAAAAACAAGAAAGTCCAGTTGCCTCGTGAAAAAACACCCTTGGGATAACCTAGAACTAAGGAAAAAATTTCCTGACAGTTAGAACAATTAAATCATGGAATGATTTGCCTCCAGAAGTTGTAGGTGCTCCAACACTGGAGATTTTTAAGAAGAGACTGGACAACCATTTGTCTGAAATGATATGGGGTCTCCTGCTTGAATGGGGAAGGGGTTGGACTAGAAGACCTCCAAGGTCCCTGCCAACTCTGTTATTCCGTTAAAACAAGAAATTCTGCTAAATGTCGGAAATGGATTCCTATGGTGCTTTGGAGATCTGAGCAGATATATGAGGGTTGATCAATATGTTTGCTTCCCATGCAATGGACCACAAAGCACAGCTGGTGCAGTTATTGTGAACAAAACCGATCAATTTCATCATGAAAGGTAGAAAAAAATAACAGAGTCTCACGAAGCACAACACACTCTTCAGAAGAAGTCATGGACAGCCAACTAATATTGCTCTTAAATTTTATCTTAAGACAAGTTTTTAATCAGATGAAGTTCCCCTGAAGAACAGGGATGGGGAAAAACATTACCAAAATTTATTAATTGGGTTGTAAAGCAGGACATCTAAACTGGCTCTAGAATCCAAATATGGAGAGAAAATCCCCTTTCCGTTAGTCAAGGCTGATACAGAAACCATCCTTTCGTTCTCTCTCCTTTCCCCAAACCTGTTTTTCAGAAAATCCATGTGAAGATTTTAATAGGTTGATCAAAACAGCCGAGGAAGCCTCAGCAGGTTGTTTGAAGAGTGTTTCGGCCAGAGTTTGATAAATTCTATATTCTATCCATTCAGAAAATGAGAGCAAGCCCAACATTTGAGGCCGGAAGGAGATATTTCAGATTGGCTCAAAGATTGTATAGTGATTGGCACAAAGGCCAGGAAGGAACCAGATTTTTTTTTGCCCATTTCTTTTAAGAACTAAACAGAACTTACTGGGTGAATCTTACCCTACATTTATCAGGCCCAAAATTTCTACAGACAATGTATTGCCAATTAATGTTGACCTTTGGGAGAAACAAAATATATCAAGGGATGGAAAATGAATTCCATTTCAGAAAGATAGCCAAGTTGCCAAAGAGTTCCAGCTGCTGTACTTAAATAATAATAATAATTAAAAATAAAAAATCTGAGGGGAGGAGAAATTCCAGTAAAGCACAGTCTGGGAAAGGGGCCTGGTGTGTAGTAAAATTAGCTGAGAAATATTTGAAGATCTGTTTCCATCCAGTGTTAATGATTTTGCCCCCTGTGAAATAACGAAACAAGGCTGTTTAGCAAGGTTAGTCTGAACTGAGGAAAAGTCTTTTGGATGGGCTGTAGTTTAGTTTAGTTTAGTTTAGTTTAGTTTAGTTTAGTTTAGTTTAGTTTAGTTTAGTTTAGTTTAGTTTAGTTTAGTTTAGTTTAGTTTAGTTTAGTTTAGTTTAGTTTAGTTTAGTTTAGTTTAGAGGAGGAGGTGGTGGTGGTGGTCCTGGAAAAATCCATTATGAACAGATGGATGGATCACATCAAGAAGCAATGACTGCACTTGCACAGCACAGAATCCAAATGGCTTCTTCTGTTGTTTAAGTTTGCCAGTGACTTATTTTGCTTTTGTTTTGTTTTGTAAAACAAACTTTGTTTTCGCTTTTGTGTTTCTCATCAGTAAGCGTTGCTTCATTTATCTACTTAAAAGGTGAAGTCTTCAAGTTAAGATAAACTCCTGTTGAATCAGTCGAATGCATCCAAGTATTGTCTTGATGATAAAAGGAAAGGGGTTGATCCATTGCCACCTTTTGCAATGTATTTATCCACAGGGCAGTGTAACCTAAACCTTAGAATTTCCTGGTGGTCTCTCATTCAGACAATGACCTGGTCCAGTTCTGCTTTCTTTTACTAAGAGCAGCCAGGGCCATAGGTGCTGCAACCTGTATATACCTATATAGGTTTTATATACCATATTTATGAAGATTGCAAGGTCATAAAAAGGAAGTTATTTATGTAGCTATTTAAAACTTCCCTCATACTCTCTTGTAGACCACTCTGGGCTGCTTAAAGGAAAAGGAAGGGGAGAGGAGAGGAGAGGAGAGGAGAGGAGAGGAGAGGAAAAATATATTCTAGGTAAGCAGAATATATTCCTGGCAGTCACTAAGTACTAAGTAGGTCTTATCTTCATTAACATTGCCATGACCAGCCAAGATCAGCTAGGACAGGGGTAGGCAACCTTGGCTCTTTTATGACTCGTGGACTTCAACTGCCAGAATTCCTGAGCCAGCCATGCTGAGGGAAAAGGGAGAGGTTTCCAAGCTGAGCCATGCTGGCTCAGGAATTCTGGGAGTTGAAGTCCACGAGTCATAAAAGAGCCAAGGTTGCCTACCCCTGTCCTAGGATCATGTTAGTTTTCTGCATAAGGGAAATTAATTAATAAACATTCCAAAAATCATTCCATCATAAGAGCTTTCCTTATCAGTATCCTGAATTAAACTGTTTTTATTCTCTGTATACTATCCAGAAAATGACTTGATTCTGGACAGAATAAAAATGCAATGCAAATGCAATTAATAAAGTATATCCCCATTACAGTGGAAACCAAGACCGAAGAGACGTCCCTCATGCAAACAAAAGCTGTAAAGCTACTTTGTTATACGTGTTAATCTAATGTGGCAGTGCTAATGTTAGGATGACTTTTATTAATGGTCTCTTATAACTTCAGGAATATAAAGTAACAAATGGGGAGGGTCAAGTATAAATCTTGGCAGGAAGCTGAATGTTGCTCTATAAGAAAAGAGAGAAATTGCTGATTGGGAAGATCCATTTAATCGAAGAGGAATGCTTGCAAGAGATTACTTAATTCACTCAATTGCAGTAGGTTAATAACTAACACTCAAATAACAAAAGGAATAACTAACACTCAGACAACAACTGAGAATATTATCTGCTAAATATCTCGTGCAAAATATATTGTTATTTAGCACTTCTATTTCTTTCAGATACAAATAGCTGATGGGCTGTGATCTTACTCCATGATAGTAAGCATAATATTTGGATGTTAGATGCTTATCTAATAGATAATATATTGGTAGATATTTATCCATTTTAGTCTTGCCTCTGAAAATAAAATTAATCTTTTTTTGGCAAACAGCCAGGACATTTTAAAAGGTTTATTCCATTTGTCCACAGAAAGACCGAAAAAGGAAAAGAAAGGGATAAGAAATACAAGAAACTAACAAGAATCCATGTTATTTAAACTGGAAAACAATAAATGTAATTTGTATGTTTACAATCCTAACCCTGTTCCTCATCGTCTTGAATCAAGAAGACAAGGACTATTAAAAAAGAGTGAGGAGGAAAGGAAAGGAAGGGAAAGGAAAGGAAAGGAAAGGAAAGGAAAGGAAAAAGGAAAGAAAAGGAAAGGAAAGGAAAGGAAAGGAAAGGAAAGGAAAGGAAAGGAAAGGAAGAAAGGAAAGGAAAGGAAAATAAGGGAAGGAAAGGAAAATAAGGGAAGGGAAGGGAAGGGAAGGGAAGGGAAAGGAAAGGAAAGGAAAGGAAAGGAAAGGAAAGGAAAGGAAAGGAAAGGAAAGGAAAGGAAAGGAAAGGAAAGGAAAGGAAAGGAAAATAAGGGAAGGGAAGGAAAATAAGGGAAGGGAAGGGAAGGGAAGGGAAGGGAAGGGAAGGAAAGGGAAGGAAAGGAAAGGAAAGGAAAGGAAAGGAAAGGAAAGGAAAGGAAAGGAAAGGAAAGGAAAGGAAAGGAAAGGAAGTTTGAATCCAGTCATCAGGAGCAAAGGTGAATTAGTCTGAATCAAAGAAATAAGGAACACCAATGAATGTATTATATTATTGCATATTATTTTAAAAAATGGAATACAGTTCTGACTTTCAAAGTGTGCCTATGTATGTATGTGTGTATGTCTCTCTGTGTGTGTGTGTGTGTGTGTCCGTGTGTGTATAGGCACACATACATACATACATTACAGGGAAAAATGATATTTCATTAAAAGCATTGCTTGCAAAATGCATTAATAGAAATGTGCTAAAATGCAAACTTATGTTCGTGTAGACTTTAAAAAGAAAAAAGAAATCAGCTGTGAAGTGATTCAAAAATAGCAGAGAATCAAATCCCTAAGGAAAGGGAAAACTGATAGAAATCAAAACTTATGGATTTGTCAACCATAGTCAGCACTGGACTGAAAAGAGCCTCAGAATTAAGTCGTTATAACACAATTCCCAGGAGTCCAACTTTAGAGCTTGGGTTTCTGGATAAATGTTATTTTGATGTATTTCTTACCTGCAGTTGGAAACTTTATGCAAGACCACAGCAGGATTAAAAAATGGACTGATCCCATAGCAAATGAACAGCAAGGAAGAGAAACACTGCTATTTTTTTGTTGGCAGGTTTTGTTAGAAGGCTTTTGTGTCTGCTTTTTTTTTTTTTAATTTGGTGAAAGTTATTAAGCACTTTCTTTCTTAGGTTCAGAAGTTTGGGTTCTGTGGTTCAGAAGTTTGGGGAGGGTTCACAGGTAACTGCTGGGAAGAGGGCAATCTCCAGAGGTCCATGCCATTTATCAGCAACTGGATCAGACAGACCAAGCAAAGGTCAAGACACTCTGAATTCATTAAGGCAGGTAGAACAATCCTGAGTCTTGCTTCCTGTTATGCCACACAAATCCCACCAAAAGTTCTTTCAGGAGCTGCAAGAAAGTGTCCTTTGTTCTGGCAGCTGATTGAATGTACCTCCATCGCTTCTTTTGACGTGAAAGCATATAAGGTGGCACTCCCAATACAAGGTTGAAGTGACTCTGGTATTAGGTTATCCAGCCCCATGAAGAAAAGGATGCTTAAAGGGACGGCTGACATTCCATCCACAACTTTTGCTACCTTTTTGTTACATCACACCTCAAACACAAGACTGAGCTAAGCCTCAGGCCACACCACACCGTAACTCAGGGAGATTCATTTCAGTAACTACAATCCATTTCCTTCATTCTTCCCGGCTCTTAGCTCATATAACCCTTCTGTTGCTTTCAGCCAAATCTGAGTCAAAAGGGTGCATTACCACATGTCATTTAAGAACACAGCTGGGATCTTAAAGAGTGTCTCTCGTGCATTGTTGAACTACAACTATCAACAGCTTTAGCATGCATGGCCAAAAGGAAGAGTTGGGAATATTTTGCAGAGCTGCAGAAGTTTAGCTTCCATTATTGATGCATCTTTCCTTAAGAATGGCCTAAGAATTGGAAGGATGCAATCTCCTGGTTGACAATGACATGCAGAAATGCTCAGGTTTAACTCCTGGTTGGGAAGAGTTTAAAAATTTATTTGTTTATTTATTTGTTTGTTTGTTTGCTTGCTTAAATTTTAGTGAGTTTTTTTTTTTAAGTTTACCAGCTCTTTCCTAGGAATGGCCTAAGAATGGGAAGGATGCAATCTCCTGGTTGACAATGACATGCAGAAATGCTCAGGTTTAACTCCTGGTTGGGAAGAGTTTAAAAATTT
Organism: Azemiops feae; assembly: GCA_023970755.1. NCBI lineage: Eukaryota > Metazoa > Chordata > Lepidosauria > Squamata > Viperidae > Azemiops > Azemiops feae. Next base: position 33,264 of record JALGBA010004004.1, on the reverse strand, counting down.
ATTCGTTTATTTATTTGTTTGTTTGTTTGCTTAAATTTTAGTGAGGTTTTTTTTTTTTTAAGTTTACCAGCTCTTTCCTAGGAATGTGGCCTAAGAATGGGAAGGATGCAATCTCCTGGTTGACAATGACATGCAGAACTGCTCAGATTTAACTCCTGGTTGGGAAGAGTTTAAAAATGTATTTATTTATTTATGCAAATTTTAGTGAGTTTTTTTTTAAAAGCTTACTAGCTGCAACACTTAAGAACAAAATTTAATACTTTACATTTCCTGTTCAGTCATTACAGAAAGAAGATGTATGTTGAAGAAACTAAACAACACCGTCTACAAAGAAAAGGAAAAACTAAACACTATTGAAAAAAAAAAAAACACAAGGCAATGATACAATGGAATTAAAAGCTCCTACCTTTGTACAGTGTTTAAATAGTTATATTTATGTGTAATGTTGCCAGATGATTTTTAAACAACAGTCAAAACCTAGAGGATACGAAACCGTGGGAAGCAGAACTCACTGAAATCTAATATAGCTATTAACTGACTGAAGCACCTTGCTGAGGGTGGAAAGGTGATAAGCATTAAATAAACCCTGGTCAATATGAAGCTACGTGGATCAACATTCCCATTTGGCCTATGCTGGCTGGTTTCCTTTCTCTCGCTGTGGTTATTTTCCCCACTGCTGAGTTGAAAGCATGTTTGATATTTCAGTAAACTTTGTGAGCAGGCTTCCAAATGTTATCGTGGGATCTATCAAAGAGGGAGCTCAAAAGCACAAGCCAATGCAGAGTTAAGTTAGCTGAGCATCAGGATGGGATAGCCTAGCCTCCGCTTCTGAGCACTGCACTAGATCCTCAAACAGGATCCTTTTCGTTGTGGTGCTTTGGAGGAGCCCCTTATTTGACAGCCCCGCTTACAAAGACGAGGGGGTCAGACTATTTTCCAAAGCACCAAAAGGCCAGACGAGAAACGATGGTTGGAAACTAAAAAAGGAGAGAAGGACTAGAAGACCTCCAAGGTCCCTTCCAACTCTCTTGTTCTACATTGTATGTCCCACCTCTGGATCTCATCCACTGGCTGCAAGCTTTTTTCCATTTCAGATTGTGGGAAGAAAAGTCTTCATCCTGGTTCATCCAAGCCGGGGATAAATAAAACAACATGGCGACTGCTTTGGGAAGAAGGTTGCAGTTTATTGAAGAGCCAGAAAGATGGTTCTTGCAGGAAGGAGGAGAAATCAAGGAGAAAGACTGAGCACATGTGGAGTAGGTTTTTATACCCTCTGAAAGCCTTTTGTTTGGAAGTTTCCTGTTCCTGTGGCATGAACTTGGAGGCTATTTCCTGTGTCATGTATTCTGACCTCCTGAGTTTAGGTGTGCCTCTCTGGTATTCTTGATGGTAATGGGTTAGTCCAGGGGTAGGCAACCTTCGCTCTTTTATGACTCCTGGACTTCAACTCCCAGAATTCCTGAGCCAACATGGCTCATCTTGGAAACCTCTCCCTTTCCCCTCAGCATGTCTGGCTCAGGAATTCTGGGAGTTGAAGTCCATGAGTCATAAAAGAGCCAAGGTTGCCTACCCCTGGGTTAGTCCTATTATGTCCCATCTCAGGTGGGGTATGCAGATTTTAGGTCTTTGTCTTCTTGATTTCCTAGCTGGCTCCAGCTTTCTGATGGTTACATATGCATTTGTATAGGGCTGGCTCCTGCTTGGGACAGAGAGATTTGGGGGCAGGGTTGTTTTCTGCTTTTAAGAATCCTTTTGGGGAAATATATTTTCCTGCCCTTTTAATATTTCCTTCTCTGAAGGGCTGACTTCCCACAAGATGAAAGCTGATTCATTTTCCCCCAGGAAATTTAGAATGTTTAGAAGAGGAGAAACAACGGTTGGAAACTAATGCAGCTTCTTTCGTTGCATTGCGATATATTTTTTCTGTTGCAAAATCCCTTTCGTTCTCTCCTTACCCGCCATAGAACAACTCGCCACGGCTGACTCGCTGCAGTACGACTCACTGTGGGACAACTCGACATGGGATAACTCAAGAGAGGGGCAAGTAGAATGGCAGCTCACCCCAGCCTCGAGGACTTCTAACTTGAGAAGGTTCAAACCTAAAGCGAGACAAGGCCCGCTGCAATTCACTTGTCCCTCTCTTGAGTTAGCCTGCATTGAATCGTCCCTCAGCAAGTTGTATTGCAGCAGTTGGTCAGGGTGAGATGGCCAGAAAGTCAGCCATGGCAAATTATCCTAGACCCCACCAGAAGCCTTTGGTGACCCTTTCACTCACTTCTCTTGCTTTCCATCCACATTTCCCACCCATTCAACTGAGATTTTTTCTTTCCTACTTCCCACATCTTTCTTTCTTTCTTTCTTTCTTTCTTTCTTTCTTTCTTTCTTTCTTTCTTTCTTTCTTTCTTTCTTTCTTTCTCTTTCTTTCTTTCTTTTCTTTCTTTCTTTCTTTCTTTCTTTCTTTCTTTCTTTCTTCCTTCCTTCCTTCCTTCCTTCCTTCCTTCCTTCCTTCCTTCCTTCACCAGAGCACCAGAGGGAAGGACGAGAAACAATGGTTGGAAACTGATCAAGGAGAGAATTAAGGAGAAACTTCCTGACAGTGAGGACAATCAACCAGTGGAACAGCTTTGCCTCCAGAAATCATGGGCGCTCCATCACTGGAGATTTTTAAGAAGAGACTAGACATTCACCTGTCTGAGACGGTGTAGCTTCTCCTGCTTGAGCAGGAGGCTGGACTAGGAGACCTCCAAGGTCCCTTCCAGCTTCTGTTCTGTTCTGTTCCGTTCCGTTCCATTCCATTCCATGTTTTCTATTCTATTCTATTCTATTCTATTCTATTCTATTCTATTCTATTCTATTCTATTCTATTCTATTCTATTCTATTCTATTCTATTCTATTCTATTATTATTATTATTATTCCCATTCTCCTATTCTATTCTATTCTATTCTATTCTATTCTATTCTATTCTATTCTATTCTATTCTATTCTATTCTATTCTATTCTATTCTATTCTATTCTATTCTATTCTTATTTATTTTTTCTTTTTCTTTCCAGCTGAGACACAAATTTAGCAAGGCTTTGTTAGGACATCCCTCTTCTAGCCAGCATAACAGTGAGACAGCTTGCGTCCCCAAGTTGTGGGTTCTTCATCACTGGAGGTTTTCAAAAATAGACTATGCAACCATTTGACTGGGTTGGTATAAGGTTTCCTGCTTTGAGCAGGGGGTTGGACTAGAAGACCTCTGAGTTCCCTTCCAGTCCTATGATTCTATGTTCAACTGCACTGGACTACTTTTGAAGCTGGCTTAGGGCAGGAAGAGAAAAATGACAACCAGCTGGTTAATAACACAACAACATGCATTTCATCCATGGTTGTGTTTGTACTTGCATGAGAGAGAGAGAGAGAGAGAGAGAGAGAGAGAGAGATGAGTGGTTGCATTTTTATGTGTACGGAAGATGTCTTTGCACAGAGGAAAGAAACATACTGATGCTACCTGTTTTTTTTAAAAAGGGATTCAGTGTTATTCCTTTACCTCCCTCTAGCTGCCAAGAAAACAAGGCATCAGTTGATCGCCTTGATAAATCCATCATGTTTGCGTGCTTCTAATTTGATTAGCAGCTGCTATGGGTCTGGGTGCTGGAATGTTTCTGTTTATTAAAAGGAATTGTTTTCTTGAAAAGCAGGTGCTGGATGCTTGCTTGTGTGCATGGAAATTTGCCATGCTACCCAATGTAAACCATTCTCTCCCCCCCCCCGTGTGTGTGTGTGTGTGTGTGTGTGTGTGAGAGAGAGAGAGAGAGAGAGAGAGAGAGAGAGAGAGACAACAGTGAGGAGTATATGATTCTCAAATCAAGTCCAACTGATAATGATCAGGGTTGCTGTCAGCTGTGCAAATTAAGAGCTGTAAGCAAATGCCTGCATCTCTGGAGCCAAAGGGAAGCACTCCCTCTGCTGTTAAATCAACTGAAAATTGGAACCAAAGCTATTTTCCCCCCTCCATTTAGAATCTCTTTTTCTGCCTCTCTCTCTCTCTCTCTCTCATTTTCTGTGTATGTGTGTCTGTGTGTTTTGTCTGGTTGAGGGGAAGACGCTTCACTGAAGTACTTAAGCTCATTACAATTTAATATCAACAAGCATGTCCTCTTAAAACGATAGGATCATGTAAAATACTCGCCACCAGATCTGGGCTGCAGAGATCCAGAGGACCACTGGAGGGCAGAGAAGAGCTAGAATGTTCTGCATTGCTTGGATGCCCCCTAGTGGATCTCTGGAATTTTTGTAGCTCAGATCAGAAGGTCACATATTTAACCAACGTTGTCCTTAATGTCCAACATTAGGAATTCACTTTCTTTAAAAAATAGTTCCAGCTTCAATCTCTAAATAATTGGAAATCATATTGGAGAGGACTGTCCCCAATCACAGGACATCGTAGTGAAGCATTCCATTACATGATGGAATTTTTGATGGAAAGTATGGTGTTCCTGCACTTATTTCTTTATCTAGTGTGTAGATTTTTGAGATCAGCCAACGCTGTTGCTATCTGCAGAAGCTATGTAGCTACGATTTCCTGTTTTCTTGTTTGTTTTGTTTTATTTTTTAAATGAATAACAGTCTCCTAGCTGACTTTTGTATTCAGCCTGTTTTTTTTTTGTTTTCTTCCAGGTGGTCTTGGAAATTGTTGGCAAATTCTTGCTTTGGTAAGAATTCTTTCTTCTTGCTGACATCTCTCCAAGGTGACATAAAATCTAATTTTTTGCAACTATTCTCTTTTCCTGCTTCCCGTCTGACTTTCCTTTGATCTAGGTTACTACTCTAGGTGGAATTACTTAATGGGAAGTGTTACGGAATAAGGGGGAATGAATCCAATTGATGTCTAACTGGGACCTGCCTCAGTTAAATGGTTAGATTAAAATCTTAATCCAAGGATATTTTTAGAAGGAACCGAGAAGTGACACTGTTTATAAACATTTATTAATTTATTTCAAGTTTTGAAAACTTTTTCATCTGATTATCCTTCATCACAACTTCTCCATAAGATACCTCTTGATTTGTCTATTCCTTTCCCCAAAAATCATTTAAGTAGAAGTTTCTGTCACTGTTGCTTCAAAAAAAAAGATTTAGCTTCAAGATAATAAAAAACAAAATCTATATTCACCAAACTAGCAGAAGAACAATTTGGCACAGCCTAAGTCAGACATATAGTGTGTATAGTCAAGGCTATGGTTTTCCCAGTTGCAAAGTATGGCTGTGAAAGTTGGACCATAAGAAAGGCTGAGCACCAAAGAATTGAGGCCTTTGAACTATGGTGCTGGAGAAGACTCCCGCGAGTCCCTTGGACTGCAAGGCGTTCAAACCGGTCAGTCTTAGAAGAGATCAACCCCAACTGCTCTTTAGAAAGCCAGATCCTGAAGTTGAAACTCAAATACTTTGGCCACCTAATGAGAAGGAAGGACTCACTGGAGAAGAGCCTAATGCTGGGAAAGATGGAGGGCAATAGAAGAAGGGGACGACAGAGAATGAGGTGGCTGGATGGAGTTACTGAAGCAGTAGGCGTGAGCTTAAATGGACTCCAGAAGATGGTAGAGGACAGGAAGGCCTGGAGGAACGTTGTCCATGGGGTTGCGATGGGTCGGACATGACTTTGCAACTAACAACAACAAAGTCAGACATGTCAAACTCGTGACGTCACGTGACGTCGCGCAATATATCAGGATGGTTTTGCCATTGCCAGCAATGGGGTGGGCGTAGCTTCCGGATGATGCATCCGGCCCGTGGGCCGGCAGTTTGACACCCCTGGCCTAAGTCATTTTTAAGCCTAGCAACTGTGGAATAAGTTAAAGAAGTTTCTTCAGTCTGGGGCCATCTAGGTGAGTTGAAGCTACAACTTCCAGGATCTCTCAACCAACAAAGAGAGGCTTTGACTATAGATTTTTTTTTTCCACAGGTGAGCTCCAAGACTTCCTAAAGACTTGTGTCAGTTTGGTTGGGGAACCCGAGAGCTGTGGTCTGAACATATCCACAGGAGATGAAATTTGGGAGAGCTGAACTATGGGAACATTTTGAACATCACTGAGTATTCCAGTCAGTTGAGAGAGATAGAAACAGAAGAGTTGTAAATATTTATTTAACAAGACATATGGTAAATAAACCACATGGACGCTAGCATTTTTTTTTTATTTTTTTGAGATCATATTATTTGCATCCATTCTCATGCAGGAGAAAAGATCTGTTGGTTCCACCAAATAAACTATATCTCCAATAAGGGATCAGTAAGAAGTAATGGCTGAAGGTTATTCTGTCATGCCTTGTAGATTTTATCCATCCTTGCAGTTCTCTTTGTTAAGCCCCATAGAAAAGGATATTGGAATGGGTTCTTCAAGAGCCCATCTATTTTATGTTGAGCTAAACCAAGAGCCAATTTAGATTAAACCAAGGAGCTGTGGTTCCTTTGGCAGGGACTATATTTAATTGGGGAGGGGGGAGAGAGACTTTTGGAAATCACAGGACCGTTACGGTAATATAATGGAAAGGTGACAGCCTGGGTTTGAGACCAAGTGCCGTGCAAATGGGTGAGCTCCCATACCTAGCAATTTGAAAGCATGGAAATGCAAGTAGATAAATAGCTACCATAGGTAACAGCATTCCATGGGCTTTGGCATATAGCCATGCTGGCCACATGACCACAGAAATGTCTTTGTATAATGCTGGCTCCCTCAGTCAAGAAATGGAGATGAGCAATGTTCCCTAGAGTCCTACAGGACTGGACAGTGGAAACCTTTATCTTTATACGAAAGGGTAGGGTCCAACAACGTTGGCCTGTTTGGGTGAGTTGGGAGTTTGCTCAAATTAATACATTTTTTTTTCATCTTAACCTCTATGGTGTCACGAACAGCCTGTCGATCAGAAACCACTAGATCAATGGCAGGAAGTGAGGAAGAGGATCTGGGAAAGGATGAGCAATGATAACCATTGTTGATAATGAATGGGGTCTGTTGGGTCAAGGAATGCAAGAAATCTTTGTAAGTAAATTCAGTAAGAGGTAGGAGTTGGGATCTGTTGTTGTGTTGGCACCTGGTGTAGCAATCGAGGTACTGTTGCAGTACATGATTGGCACATTCCATCTCTCTATCTGACTCCAGATGGAAAGTGATGGACAGCTGTAGCTTTACTTCCAGGAAGCCAAACAGGGTTTTTCAGAACTAGGTGAATTGGATATCCCAAACTGAGACAATACGGACCTATAAGCTGAAGAAGGATCAGTGCTGGTTGAGGAGGGACCTGAGAGGGCCAGTGTTTGATTGGATAGTGGTCAGATTGGCAGGAACAGTCCTCAATGGGGCCTGATCCATCTTCAGTGGAGCCTGGCTCTGAGACCACCACATTCTGAGAACATTCCAGTGGTTTCAATTAGTGTTATCTGGAATCCCAACAATGGCATTCAAACAGCTCAGCTTTCGAGTTCCCCTTGAATGTATGACATTCTGAAGTGGAGCGCCTTAGATAGATGTCAGTTGCACTGAAAATGTACTTTGACTTTTAATGTTTTTTTATGACTGCAGAGCCAGAAGTTAGATGAATCACTTCCTGCCAAGCGCATTTTTATCGAGGAACTTGAGAGCCTATTAAAGAATAAAGTCATTTTCTCTTCAGTTGTATCTGTCCCACTAAGTGGGAAGCTTTTTATCAATGGAGTAGAAGGAGATACAGTGTTGTGCTTTGAGGAATGCAAACGAAGGCACAGTTGGCAGCGCCTAGAATGGAGACGTAACAATGGAGAAAGGGTTAGCTGTTTCATTTCTGCAAGTCTGACCATCCTTAACAGCACTGGAATCTCATCTTCATCTAAAAGTGGAAAATCTGAATTTTGACTAATGCTCTGCTGAAAAGCGCTATGGTGTTTCTCAAAAGGTTCCTTCCTTTGTCGTGGAGACTTCAGTTTTTATAGTTGATTCTGAGAGTGCTTGAGAACCTCTTTCAAATTTATCCGGGCGAAGTTTCCGTTTGAATTGATTAATTGATTTTATTCCATCCTAATTAACTGGCAGAAAGTGTTCAAAGAGCGATATAAGCTTCGGCTCCGTGATTTACTACTTCTCCTTTCCTTACCTGAAGAATTTGGTCTTTGCAAATGTATAAAACTATGAGCTGAAGCTTAGCTTTCCAGCTATTTAAGCAATAAACACCGAGGTTAAGAGAGGACACGCATAGACAGAAAATGAATGTGGTGTGCATTGTTTGAAGAGAAGAAGAATACATGCATATGCATTTTCAGATTTTTTTAATACAAAACAGGAATGTACTGTAAAGGCATGCAGAATTTACATGGCACTATCTACACCGAGAAGTAAATGGTTCTATAGAACTGATACTGCCCCTTTGGTATCTTTTTTCTATTCTTTCTTCTCATATATATATATATATATATATATATATATATATATATATATATATATATATATATATATATATATATATATATATATATATATATATATATATATATATATATATATATATATGGGAGAATATGAAACATCTGCTATATGCAGTTATTGTTTGTTTTTAAGATTTCAAGTTTTCCTTTCTACAACAAAGTTGTGTCTATTCTTAAATAATGGATTTAAGACTTGAGAGAGAGAGAAAGATGGTGGCTACTACCTCTAGGGATCCCTGCAGTTAATTCCCTCCTCCCTAAATGGTTTTAGTAACCAACGGGAAAGCTCAAACAGCATTCTTCAAAATGAAAAAGGTCTTCTGCAGTCACGACATAAGCCTAAGACTGAAAATCAGGCTTGTCAGATGCTATATTTTTTCTATCCTGCTCTATGGAGTAGAGAGTTGGTCTCTGACAGAAGGCCACCTGAAGAGACTAGAAGCATTTGAAATGTGGATTTACAGGCGGCTGTTACGTATAAGCTGGATGGACAAAATCAGAAATGAGGAGGTGATAAGCCGCCTGGGAAAGCCAAGGGAAATCATCAAAACAATTAAAAAACGAAAGTTAGAATATTTCGGACATGTGATGCGACACCCAGAAAAATATGGCATACTCCATTTAATCCTCCAAGGAAAGATTGAAGGCAAACGAGGTCCAGGCAGAAGAAGAACATCATGGCTTCAAAATTTAAGGGACTGGTTTGGACAAAACTCAGCAGCACTTTTTCGTGCGGCTGCTGATAAAAACAGGATCGCCAACATGATCGCCAACGTCCGATAACGGATATGGCAGAAGAAGAAAAACCAACGGGATAGGAAAATGGATAGTCATTTTTAAAGATTCATCACTTAATGTAGACAAATGTAGATGATAGTGCAGTTCTAGTATTTTTCTGAAGACCCAAGGAACAATTAACACTGCAGCCTTTTTTTTGTTTCAGATTTTTCTTCCTTTCTTTGCATTCACGTGTATTTTGTTTTTCATTTTAAATTACATCAAAGCAATTTTAAAGAATAAAATTGAATTCAGCTCCCGATTCTTTCAGGGAGGTGGATATTATCTGGCCAAAAAAAAGTGAAGTGGTTTGTCATCTGATTTCCAAAATATTTTAGATTTCTCAATCTAGCTTATATCCCTAGTTTTCCTGGATACTTTTTTTTATTTTTTGCATCCATTTATTAAATTAGCTTCCAAACCCAGATAAGACAGCCAGGCTACAACATTTGATGAGACTAAAGGGGAATAGAGAAATGTAGATATATTGGCAATGTCACATTGAAACAGAAAAACCTCCTTATACACAAGGTATAAAAGAGAACATTGCCAGGGCACCTTTATAGGTGGGTTTGGAAGGGCACTGATTTAATTCAGTAAAATCAAGACAAAGAAGTTTCTGCAGATTTTACTCCGTTAATCATTGCCAACTACAGGGGGGGGTGCTCATCTCCATTTCAAGGCCATTGGGCCAACACTGTCCAAAGACATTTCCACACTCATGTGGCCAGCATGATGTCACGGAATGCTGTTACCCTCCCACCATAGTGGTACTTATTTATCTACTCACATTTGCATGCTTTCGAACTGCTAGGTTGGCAGGAGCTGGGAGCTCTTTCTGTTGCATGGTGCTTGGGTCTTGAACCTTGGGCTCCTGGCTTTCCAGCCAACAAGCACAGCCTCTTAAGCGCTGAACCACAGCGCCCCAAAATTAATTCAGTAAGAAGTCTGTCTATGGAGATTCTCAGTCGTCCAGGTCATGGCTGTCCCAAAGGTGCTTTTTTTTTCTTTTCCAAAAGGCAACTGGATTTTCCTTGTTTTTCTTTGAAGACATTTTTGCTTCTCATCCAAGAAGCTTCTTCAGTTCTGAAGAAGAAGCTTCTTGGATGAGAAGCGAAACGTCTTCAAGGAAAAACAAGGGAAATCCAGTTGCCTTTTGGGGAAAAAAAAGCACCTTTGGTTCAGTTGTTGTTGTTAGTTGCGAAGTCGTGTCCGACCCATCGCGACCCCATGGACAATGTACCTCCAGGTCTTCCTGTTCAGTAAGGAGTCCTAAGTGGTAGCTTCCTCCTTTCGTTTCCAGTAGGTTCCAGGTCCTTGGAAGCAAGTCAGTTTGGAGAATTCCAAGAGTGCCAGGCTGAACTCAATAACGAAACCATTTAACATCATGATTTGAAATCCATAATCACTGATTTCCAACAAGACTATGGGGAGAAAATTTAACTGTCTCTCCCTCACCCACAATGAGGGATGTAGCCCAGTGGAACACTTTTGCTTCTCCTTGATTGTTTTCCATTACAAATGTTGCTGCTGATCCACAGAGGATCAATGGAGCTGCCACTAATTGCTCAATCGCAATAGGAAGGTAGACACCGTTGTACGTGCATTTGATCACCAACCTCCTAATTATTCAAAGCATTTGGTGGGTCTCGTGTACCCATAATTCTCCAAAATTCCCAAGGTAATCTTTGAAATCCAGGGCATTTCACCAATATTTCCAGGGGAAGAAACATTCACCAACAATTTTGCCAGAAATGAGTTTCATCATTAGTAACAGCACTCATGAGGCCCCTCCATCCCTCCATCCCGTTTCTTTCTGTTCTTTTTTTCTATCTTTCCATCCTACTTCCCTCTCTTCCTTTCTTCCTCATTTTCCTTCTTTCTTTTCTATTTCTGTTTTTCCTCCTCCAGTCCCAAATTGGAAACTTGGATCCAGTCTTCGTTCCACCCAGCAGATTAGGCGATGGCATAGGGGCAGAGTTTAATTTGCCACGAAGGAGACAATTTAATAGATAGTTTGTGCTTATCTGGCCCATGGACAATCTTTTTTTTTTTTTTTAATATATCTGTGGATCAATCTGGTGCTCTCTTAGTCTGTGCAGTTTACTTCTGGGGATTCTTTTGCAATGACAAATATGACATGATAAGGAATCTTTTTCAAGGTACTCCAGGAAGTGCACTAGTAGAAATTTAAGTAGTATTCTATAGAGCAATTGTAAGCTCCAGAGTGATTCCCTTCCTGCCATTTCCCTTCCCCTCCCCTCTCCTTCCTCTCTTCTCTTCTCTTCTCTTCCCTTCTCTTTCTTTCTTTCCTTTCCTTCCCCCTTCCTCTCTTCCCTTCCTTTCTGTTCTTCTTCCCCTTCCCCTCCCCTCTCCTTCCTCTCTTCCCTTCCCTTCTCTTCCATTCCCCTCCCTTTCCCCTTCCCTTTAAAATCATACCTCTCCATTAATCTTTCTCTAACTTAAAAGGATAAATAGGGCAAATGGAACTTCTCCTTCCATACATTCAGACCTAACATATCACCAGTACAACAAAAATTACAATTTTCAACCCAGCTCTCCTCCATCAGTCTGAGTCGGCCACTTGAGGTCTCAAAGGGGGCATTCACTGGATCTGGGATGAATCGAGATCGTTCCAAGCCATCGTCTTTATCAATTGCCTTGCAAGGCAAGTTACAAACTTGCAAATGCAAATAACGCAGGATATAATCATCCAAACCCACCAGCAGTGGTACAATAACAATTACCTTGGGGAAGGAAAGACACGTCTTGCTCGCCCGTTTGTTGTCATCATCTTCTTTTTTAGGATGTTCTCTTACCTCCAAATGGGCACATGAACAATCAAAGTCACTTTTCCTTTTACAACTTTTCCTGATAGGCCATTCACCACTCATTTATTACCTACAATGTGAAAAAGGGATTTCCAAACGTCTGTTCTAAACCTGTTTTAATTTCCATTTATGCTCCTTTGTCCTAGAATTAATTCGTAGCTGAAATTAGAAGCAAGCTACCTTGCATCTCTTCAGGCTATAAACCCTGATAGTGTTTTTCTCTCTACCTTTCCCTCCCATGCTGCAATCAACACATCCTTGCAGTGAAGAAAATGGTTTGCCAAAAAAGAAAATCCACCATTTTAAAATAATAATATTAATAATCACCTACCATACTGCCTACTGGATAAACAGCGTTTTCAGTGATATTTCTGCACACACACAAAGATCTTTACTCTTTTTTTTTAGTAATAACTAATAGAAACTAATAATTAAGGTAGAAAAAAGAGAAAAAGTAAGAAAGAGAGAGAGAGAGAGAGAGAAGAAAGCCAATACTGCAGAGGAAGAAAGGGAGGGAGGGAGGGAGGGAGGGAGGGAGGGAAGGAAGGAAGGAAGAAGGAAGGAGGAGGGAGGAGGGGAAGGAAGGAAGGAAGGAAGGAGGAAGGAAGGAAGGAAGAAAGGAAGGAAGGAAGGAAGGAAGGAAGGAAGGAAGGAAGGAAGGAAGGAAGGAAGGAAGGAAGGAAGGAAGGAAGGAAGGAAGGAAGGAAGGAAGGAAGGAAGGAAGGAGAAATGGCATCTGGATTTCTTCATAGCAGGTATACTTAAATTCCTCCACTTAAAGGTCTAATGCTAATAATAATATAGTAGAAGTGCGTTTGCAGGGTGCTAAAATCTTCCTTTTACCAGTGGCTGACATATCTCTCCCAGCTGCTCCATGGGAACATCTGCTTTCATTGTTTCCCTGCCTTCATTTTAAACCCTGGTTACATGCCACCCTTTATGCTAAACAGGTTTTTCCTTGGCTTTCAGGTGGAGATGTGGTTCTGATTAATAAGCGAGGCAGACGGAATGCATTCAAAACCAACTTTTAAACTTCCCAAACACTCCTGTTCTTTTTTTTCCCCCTTCCTTCCTTCCTTTTCCGTTTTGCTCAACGTTGGTTACAATGCCCCCTTCCCCCTATTCTCTCGGTATGCAGTCCAACACAGCCGTGGTAGATCACACTAAACCAGATGCATGTGGACAGACCCACAGACACACATACGTCTTGAAACAATTTGAGCTATAGATGCTTTTTTGTGAAAGTTTCCACTTGAGGTGGCAGCTACAGCCCACTGCTGAAATCTGTTTTGCAATCCTTCAGCAGCTTAAGCAGGGATCCTGTTTTATTTTGTTTGTCCCTTCTTCTCCCAGTCCTTGGGGTTCCTTCAGATAGTCACTCTGAGCTGCCTTTCTGCTGGGGATGTTATTTTGGACTTTCTGTCTTTCTGACGCCTCCCTGATCGCCCCTCTTCGAGGTCTAATAAACTCCCAATGGAGACATTTTGGGTCAGATCCAATCTGGGTCGGTCACCGGCACCAGGGGTTCTGTCTTCCAAGTTTTCAGACTTGTGCTGGAGAGCCCATCCTCAGGGAACTTCTCTTAGCCCCAAGATGGGCTCCAGCATGAATCTGAAAGCTCGGAAGACAGAACCCCTGGTTCCGGTGACCGACCCAGATTGGATCCTGCAACATTATCCTGGGACACGTAGATTCGCCTTCATTCTGGAGACATTTTTATTTGTGGATTCATTGAAATTATAGAATACCCCCCCAAAAAAAACCCCCACAACAAACTACAATTGTACCACGAATGATGGTCATTCACCATCGCACAGGTCATTTTGTCAGTATCTTTTTTTTTAATAACTAATTTCACTATTGCCTCTTTTCAAACTGTAGATCACATCGTGACCAGCTGTAAGTTGAGAGCATATACCAGTCCAGTGTCTGATTTAATATATATATATATATATATATATATATATATGTTTTCTGAGGTTTTCACGGGTGTTTGTATGTAGGTCTTTGGTAATTCGGGTTTTCTCCCGTGTAAAATTGGAAGTGTCTTGGCGACGTTTCGACGAAGTCTCATTCGTCATCTTCAGGCTGGTGTCTCTTCGGCCTCGTGCTTCTAGATCGAGCTGCGATCACACATTGCTTCTAGAAGCACGAGGCCGAAGAGACACCAGCCTGAAGATGACGAATGAGACTTCGTCGAAACGTCGCCAAGACACTTCCAATTTTACACGGGAGAAAACCCGAAAAACCCGAATTACAAAGAGCCTCATATATATATATATATATATATATATATATATATATATATATATATATATATATATATATATATATATATATATATATATATATATATATATATATATATATATATATATATATATATAAATGATGATATGCTTCAATGGTTAGGCACTGGTATTTGAACGTAGATCTTTTTAACATGTATATTTTATTGTGCTTTACTAATCTAGGTGAAATGTTAATATATATTGCTAGTCCATGTACGATATGCCATATGCTAAATAAATAGATAATTGCCTCTTTTATCAATAATTCTGTTCTGTTCCTTCATTAATCTAGGACTTAAACAAAGTCTTTAACATTTAAATTAAATTTATTGGAATGTAATTAGAAGCAGAAAATTGAATTAAAAGCAATTAAATACTTAAAAATAAATTAAGGATAGAGAAAAAGTGTGCTTGGCTTTCATTTTAAATAAACCAACCGATTAGCAATTCTTGATCTGAATTATGTTCTGGATTGCCCTCTTTTTTTAAGGGCAAATCAAAGCTGGAAAAAAAAAACATGTCAAAATGGGTAAGCTGGGGAAAAATGCACAAAAATTGGTACATTGATGTAATAAAGTTGCATAGTTACATATTTGTGTAAAAAAACTAACGCAAATTTTCATTATTTCTCCTTTTAATTGTCATTGTGGTGCAGATATTGAACAATACTGAATTATGATGGAATACTGGCAAAACTGTTAGAAAACAGAAATTTACAGGTTTGTGAATCTCTAATTTAAATGCAAATTAAAATGATTGTTTTGAAGGGTTAAATTCAATGAAGATGATCACTCTAGTTGTCCAAATCTAAAGAATACTTAATAAATTTATATTAATAGCAGCATATGAAGACTGAATATGGTTTTCAACTAATCTGAATTTCACACTATACTAAAACTTATTCTGGGTCAGATAATAATAGAACTGTTTTACCTACAGTCCTTTTAACAAATTGAATTAATCTTAGATGAAGCAGCCATTGAGTTCATCTGCATTTATATCAAATGGCTATGCAAACTTAGGTCTTAGGTATTATCCCTTTTTGGAGTCTTTTCATCCTTGAAATGTT
Organism: Azemiops feae; assembly: GCA_023970755.1. NCBI lineage: Eukaryota > Metazoa > Chordata > Lepidosauria > Squamata > Viperidae > Azemiops > Azemiops feae. The sequence goes on along the minus strand of JALGBA010004004.1, from coordinate 17,862 downwards.
TAGCTGATGAAGAGGCACTTTCTGCCTCAACATACCTTCTGGTATAGGGTATCCTGCTTGAGAAGAGGGTTGGACTAGAAGACCTCCAAGGCCCCTTCCAACCGTAATATTCTATGTTCTATGGTATGCTTCCTGGTGATCTGGGAAAAGCAATTATATTCTAATGGCAGATAGTCCCAGCCGAGTCTAATCAAAGAGATCGTGATATCAAAGAATTGGAGAAAACCTTGATGAAAGTATGCAGTTGCCATTTTGGGAAAATAAAATCTGGGAAAGGGAAGGAAAGTCAGAATAACCTGGTCTTGATTTAATTTCTGATCTGACCTATTGTCATCCCTGAAAGATATACTAGAGGAAAACACTGTATAGGTTCCAGGTTACATTTATTGTAAAGTTGAAGTGGCAGAGTCTTGTAAGTCTAAATGTGCTTCCCCTCCCTCCCTTTAAGGGAGGGGCTTGCTAATATGTTTTTTCTCATGTCACTTTCTTGGGCTAGGCTCAAGCCCCTCTTATCTAACCCTTATAACAAGTCTTCCTCCTGTCCTTCAAGGCCATTCCCTATTCCCTCTACACCTATCTCAAAGAACTGACAGACGCTTACTAAAATCTCTTTCTAAAGCAACTTGTTGGTCTATAAACAGAATCACAAGTAATAGTTTGAGATGACTTAGGAGGACATTTTCCACTGTTAACTAAATGATCTTGCTTTTTAAACTTTTATAAAAGAGGACCTTTTGGGGGAAAGGATGGTGGTTTAGAGGAAGGGGCAATGTTGGAATGTGCATAGTTGCTCTTGAGAAATTTTTCTAAAGTTTTTTATACTTTGGGAAGCTTCCTTAAATAGAATTGTTGTTGTTGTTGTTCTTGTTGTTGTTGTTATTCACACAGTCAGCCAGATATTCAGACTAGGTTTGGCATTTTTGTCTACCTATAAAGGCCTTACTAAGATCTGGAGGCAGATCTGGATGTTTGATGGTGTTACAGATATTGTTGCAGGATGGAAGCTGTCCCCAGTAAAGTCGACTTTTGCAATTGACTGATGGCAAATTTGTCAATGGCAATGGTGTTCGAGTGTTGTTGCTGATGATGATGATGATAATATACTTTTATTATTTTTATAAATAACTCAAGGCAGCTTTCATGGCTAAAGTGGGATTAGAACTCACAGTCTCCTAGTGAGTGGCCCAAAGTCAAACCTTTATGCCTAAGGCAAGACTTTAACTGTTTTCAGTTAAAGGTTGGGCATTTCCAGGCCAACAAGAACATAACAAGAAAATTATAGTTTCCTTATTTATTCTTATTCACTGTAGCTAGAATTCAAATTCATGGAGTAACGTCTGCTGTGTGTCAAGCTTCATTTTATTTTAAATCTGTTTTAATTGTGCCAATGAAATTTATATTTTAATGGAAAGATCATGTTTTATACTATAAAGAGTTGTCAGAGTGTATTATAAAAGATTGAGAGTAATTTAAAGATGTATTAATCTCTCCAGCGTAGCCAAATTCCATTTGATTGCATTAATTCCTGTAGTCTGCATCCTTGAAAATCACTTTTATTTTTCCATGCTGCATGGCAGTCAGTTATGTTAGCCCAGATTTGTTCATCATTATTCTGCTTTTATTTCCAGAATTTGAGACTTTCTCCCCTTCCTTCCTATTCTAAAATCAGTGTTTCTAATTTAGTACCAGTGCAATAAATTGTATCCTTAGGCAGAAGTCTGGAGGGTTGCATGAGTTGAGAAGGATCAGTAGTTATATCTAGGACTTCAGATTTGATCTGACTGAGCTAATATATATTGCACATTGCTCCTATTATGTATTATTTCATGCTTTCTTCTAGATCCATCAGGTGTACTTCTTTAATAGATGGGGCCATCAACATACCCAGCCTTGCCACTCAGGTGGGTGAGCTAAATGCAACCAGAGGAAGTAACAGAGTTAGAAGGGACCTTGGAGATCTTCTAGTCCAACCTTCTGCTCAGGCAGAAGACCCTACACCTTTTCAGAAAAATGGCTGTCCAATCTCTTCTTACAAATCTCCAGTGATGGAGTACCTACAATAGGTAAAAAAAACAGTGTGAAAACATATCTGTTAATTGACGGCTGTATGTTGGGTAAATATTAGGCAGATCCATTAACAGAAACTGAGAAGCAAAATGAGGGACTCTCTCTCCCTCTCTCTCTCTCTCTCTCTCTCTCTCACACACACACACACACACACACACAAACACACACACACACACTTTTGGACTCATCTCATTACCACTGTTGAATTATACTTTTAACAGAATAACAGACTAGCAGAGTTGGAGTGAAGGATGGGGCCATCAACATACCCAGCCTTCCCAGTCTGGTGGGTGAATTAAATGCAACCAGGAAGAGTAATAGAGTTAGAAGGGAATTTGGAGGTCTTCTAGTCCAGCTCCCTGCTCAAACAGGAGACCCTACCCTATACCATTTCAGACAAGTGGCTGTCCAGTCTATTCTTGAAAGCCTCCAGTGATGGAGCACATACAACCTCTGAAGGCAAGCGGTTCCACTGACTGATTGTCCTCACTGTCATGAAATTTCTCCTCAGTTCTAGGTTGGTTCTCTCGTCGATAAGTTCCCAAATGTTACTTCTTGTCCTGCCTTCAGGCGCTTTGGAGAATAGGTCGACCCCTTCTTTGTGGCAGTCCCTCCGGTATTGGAAGACTGCTATCAAGAGAGGCAGTCCTTCAAATGTCCCAAGCCATGTACTGCCCTCTTGCCCTAAGAATCTGTCAGGAGTCTCTTCTCCTTTGAAAGAAATTTGCCGACCCCATTTCTTTTTCATCCGAACCGAATGAGCAGTAACAATGCAAAAGGTTTTTTTTATTTTCCTGAATTTCCTCAATGTGGAACTGTCCAAAGGATCTGAATGCATCGGCTCTCCCTCACCTTTTTGGGCTTCTCCATTTGGAAAGCAGATGGTTCCTGAGCGCTGACATTGCTTCACAGTTTTGCAAATGCGTTTGCGGTGGTAGCAAAGAGCCCAGATGTATAATCCAGAGTGATGTGGTTTTTGAGCCAGGATTATAATTAACAGCAGCTCAGCGAAGATTAATAGGACAAGTTACAAATGTTCAAATCTCCCTACTTCCATCTTCTCTAAATCTTTTGCTTCCCCCAATCCAGTAATCTATGATGGGTTGTTGTTCTCCATGCCAACTTTGCTTTATCTCCAGCTCGTGACTCCAAGAACCAATAATTAAAAAGGGAAATGAAGTTTGGGGGGGGGGGAGAGGGACATTTACTCTCCTGTAATGTTTCTTTGTCCCCTCATACCAAAGGAGAATTACTGGGTGTCTTATCACCAAGAAGGTCCTGACCCACAGATTGGGAAGCCTGGCTGTTACCTGACCCTCTCTGCCAGGTGTATACCTGCAAGTCATGAGAGTTAAGAAAGCAGAAGATGGCAGATGCTGTTTCCAAAAGATTGCTCTGCTCTTAACTGTTTCAAGCCCTGTCCATCTTTCCAGGCCCAGAAATCAACGCAACAGCCTCTTTAAAAGTGTCACAATGTTCTTGAATTCTCCATCTGATGTCGGATTCAGATTCAGGCAGACTGGAACAAGTTTGAACAAGGACAAGAAAGATTAGAAAGGGGTTCTGGAAAGCAAGGTCTATGAAGAGAGACAGCAAAAATTGTGTTTAGCTTTGAGGGAAAAGGTTGAAGAATTTATAGGAGCATTCTTCAAGAGATATTCTACAAGACTTATTCTGTGTCACCTCAGAGTGCATAATGGGGTTAAAGGGGGGGGGGAAGGCAGGTGAGAGTTGAATTTTAGGGGGGGGATGTTCTGTTGATAAAAAAAAAAAACTAGCATGACAGTTTGATAAAATCATGACCCAGATAGGTGGGGGGCTCCACTTCACAGAATGGGCTAAAGCAGAATCTAAAAAAATTATCCATTGTGGATATTCAATGATGTTTTGATTCAGATTCCAGGATTAGTTTTAGAGGCCTGCCTGGTCCTTTCCAAGTCTAAGATTCTGTGTTTCATAAATTGTATGGATTTGCAACTCAATGATCTGCAAACCTCCAATTTTCATAGAGGGAAGAAATAAATTGCCATATAAAGTGGATTACCAAGGTTCAATCCAGACCAGGACTATATTGTGGCATATTAGTCAAAACAACTCAAATATCTTTTTAGAAGCAAATAGAAGCTTCACAGAAATATCCCTCCCTCCCTCCCTCCCTCCCTCCCTCCCTTCCTTCCTTCCTTCCTTCCTTCCTTCCTTCCTTCCTTCCTTCCTCTCTCCATCCCTCCCTCATTCCCTCCCTCCCTTATTTAGGCAGAATGCAAGTCATAAGTTTCTTTTTCGATGAGGAAGACAATTGTTTCCTGTTAGGAAGTCTGCATTAACCTTACCTCAAAAAGAATATTTGTAGTACAAGAAAAGGGCAAGTGGAATGATCAGGAGTTTGCTGCAGCATCTCTCCTCTGAAGAAAAACTATCATGATTTGGTCTTTGTAACCTTAAGCAAGAACAGGCAAGGTGAGACATTGTAATCTGTTTAAAATCATGTACGTTTTAGAAAATAGCAATAGCACTTAGACTTATATACTGCCCCCATTGTGCTTTGCAGCCCTCTCTGAGCGGTTTACAAATGCCAGCATTTTGCCCCCAACAATCTGGGTCCTCATTTTACTGACCTTGGAAGGATGGAAGGTTGAGTCAACCTTGAGCTGGTCAGGATCGAACTCCTGGCAGTGGGCAGAGTCAGCATATGGCCCCCAACAATCTGGGTCCTCATTTTACTGACCTTGGAAGGATGGAAGGTTGAGTCAACCTTGAGCTGGTCAGGATCGAACTCCTGGCAGTGGGCAGAGTCAGCATATGGCCCCCAACAATCTGGGTCCTCATTTTACTGACCTTGGAAGGATGGTCAGGATCGAACTCCTGGCAGTGAGCAGAGTCAGCCTGCAAGACAGTCCAGGTTCAAGACCCGAGCTCTGCGCAACGAGGTAAGTTCCCATTCCTGCCCCAGCTCCTGTCCACCTAGCAGTTCTAAAACATGCAAATGCGGGTAGATTAATAGGCACCAGTTCAGTGGGAAGGTAACAGCATTCCATGCACCTTTGGGATATACAGTAGCCACACTAGCCACATAACCATGGAAATTGTCTTCAGCCACGAAACGGAGATCAGCAATGATCCCTAGAGTCAGACACGACTCAACAGGGAAATCTTTATCTTTACTGCAGTCTAACCAACGCACCATCACGGTTCTTGGTGAAGACAAAGAGTTTTTCTCCCCATCTTAAAATGTTAGAACTTCGGGTTTTCTGCTGAAACGAAATTTGAGGGATTCGGGACCTACAAAATGGAAAGGTAGATGCACCGTTGATCTGGTGATGGCCACCAATTTTAAAAATACCAAAAAGAGAGTAGAATTAATTCATGGTGAAAGAGGGCATCACGGCTTCTAACGTGGCCTGTTGTCTCTGACAGCAGAAGGAACATGCCTGAACATGCCCAACTACTGGCGAGGCACCGTACAACTTGTCGCTTGTGGATTTTCTGAAGACAATTCACTTGTATGGATCCACAATGGAGTCCAGACTTTCTGTTGCTAAGCGAGACAGCTGTTGGGTAAGTTTTGCCCCATTTTACAAACTTTCTTCCCACAGTTATTAAGTGAATCATCACAGCTGTTAAATTGGTAACACGGTTTGTTGAGTGAATCTGGCTTCCCCATTGACTGCTTGCAAAAGGGGATCACATGACCCCAGGGCATTGCAACGGTCATAAATACGAACCAGATTTTGATCATATAATCACGAGGATGCTGCAATGGTCATAAGTGGGGGAAATGGTCACAAGTCCCTTTTTTCAGTGCCATTGTAACTTCAGTCATTAAAGGAGTTGTTGTAAGTCTAGAACTACCTCTTTTACGGAGTGCAACTGAATTTACAACTTTGTTTAGCTGGTGTACAAGTCTAATCCAGTTGGCCTTCTTAGTTCCCTATCAATTTATGTTGCAGTGAAAGAAAGAAAGCTTGTGCCGCACTTCCATCAAGTAGCTGGGAAGCAATTTAACCCCCCTCTTGGTGGAACACTGGATGTGTATATTGATGAAAGGTCAGCCATGCTGTTCATTCACGTTTCTGTTTTTATCAGCAGCTATAAAAATCCATTTTCAGCTAATGCAGGGGAAAGCAAATTTACCAAACCGAGCTCGGTCAGTTGGGTAGGAAACAGCGTTTACATGTTGCATTGCTCTTAGCTTCCAAAATCAGCATGGGGTTGTCTACCAAGATTGTCAAGGCCAGTGTGTGATTTGTCCTGAAACATACAGTCGATGAAGCTGTAACTGCTTCTAGCTGGGATCCCATCAGGGCCAGAAACAAGACAGGGTCAGGAAAGGTCAGGATGCAGATAGAACAATGGAAACATGAAAGCAAAACGTGAAAGTGTAGCAAAAAGACTTTGTTTGCAGAGAGAACAAAGTAGGAGAAAAGGGGTTTTTTTTTAAATAAAATAAAATAAAATACTGATTTTCAAAATCCACTGCTCTTGCATGGCAGAAGGATTCTATTGTTCCAGATGAATTTTAAATGTTTACAATAAATATGCATGTATCCTCGACTTACATCCACGATTGAGTCCAAAATTTCTGCTGCTAAGCATGAGAATTATTAAGTGAGTTTTGCCCCATTTTATGACCTTTCTTGCTGTGGTTGTTAAGGGAATCATTGCACTTCTTAAGTTAGTAATATAGTTGTTAAGGGAATCTGGCTTCCCCATTGACTTCACTTGTCAGAAGGTCGCAAAAGGGGATCACGTTAGTGGTGGGATTCAAATATGTGAACAACCGGTTCTCTGTGTGGATGCCACTTCTGGAAGTCCATTCTGGGCCTGGGCAACAAAAAATTAGCTGCCGGTTCTGCCGAAGTGGTGTGAACTGGCTGAATCCCACCACTGGATCATGTGACCCCGGGACACTGCAACCGTCTTAAGTACATGCCAGTTGCCAAGCATCTGAATTTTGATCACGTGACCGTGGGGATGCTGCAACAGTCCTAAGTGTGAAAAACGATCCTAAGTCACTTTTTTCACTGCCGTTATAATTTCAAACGGTCACTAAATGAACGGCTGTAAGTCCAGGACTATCTGTAGTGGCCACTTTTCCTTCGGACGTGATGAATCCCCCAAATGGGGTTGTTTTTGAAACTACTCAGTTGTTGAGCCCTTTTCACCTGAAATAAACTTTAGAGATAAATTGTCTTTCTGAAGATTAACTTCTGAGTTTCCAGGTTATTGGGTTTCAACACCAGTCAATGTGGTACCATTTTAAAAATAGAGAGGCTGTTTCTTTGGGCTAACAATTTATTCCAAGGCTTCATATCCTACTCTCTTTCCCCAAATCGGCTGCACTTCATCAGGAGAATAAGAGCTTTTTTAGAGGTATTTTGTGCTAGCAGAAAAGCACATAAAACACTTTGGAGTCCATCTGGCTAAACAATGCTCTACATAAATGGAAGATCGTTATCATCAAAATCTCATTCATCCTGGTGTTTTTGTCATGTATTCCAAGGAGCTACTTTTTATGTAGAAGCTTAAAATGTCCTCTTCTCTATAAGCTTGTATTAAAAGCTGGCCAGTTCCCATGACGATGTTTTTTTTTGGGGGGGGGGGTTGGTGTTTTTTTTTAGAAAACAATTATTGTAGTTATTGTATTTTTGTTATTGTTATTTTACTCCTCGTAATTAAATTCCATTGATTGATGAAGGAATTTTCTATGGATTTCTCCATCAATCATCTCCATGTTTGCTTGCAGCAATGATGATATTACCTAGTTGGGTCATGAAACATCTGCAAGCAAATAACCAAACTCAGAGAGAACCAAGGACCCCAAAATCCTCCTCCTCCTCCTCCTCCTCCTCCTCCTCCTCCTCCTTCCTCCTCCTCCTCCTCTCCCCCTCCTCCTCCTCCTCCTCCTCCTCCTCCTCCTCCTCCTCCTCCCTCCTTCCTCCTCCTCTCCTCCTCCTCCTCCTCCTTCCTCCTCACTCCTCCTTCTTCTTCTTCTTCTTCTTCTTCTTCTTCTTCTTCTTCTTCTTCTTCTTCTTCTTCTTCTTCTTCTTCTTCTTCTTCTTCTTCTTCTTCTTCTTCTTCTTCTTCTTCTTCTTCTTCTTCTTCTTCTCCCCCCCAGAGAGCTATTATTTCAGCATGATTATTTGAAAAGAAAATGATGGGATTACAAAAATTCCCATAACTTAACAATTTCTCACTTGCAAAGACATGTATGGCAGAGACTTCTTCATTTTGATTGTTGTTGGCTTTTTACAAAATGGCAATTTTATTGATAACAAAGGTGTTCAGGGCTGGTCATTTGCAAAATCATCTCCTGATGGTTTATCAATCCAGAAACCAACCATTGATGGAACTTGCAATTTAGCTACATCCAGAAGGCCACACTGTTTCCAACACTACCACAAAGAAATAGCCACAAATGCCCTCCAAATTTAACAAAAAGTTTAACTTCTTTAAGAAAAAAACAAACCCGGACAGCGCCCAATTGGACTCAAACCATCCATGCAAGTGTCAGATCCAGTATCTTTGGCTTTGCGCCTACTGGCATCCTGCCATTAAAGGACCAGGGGAGAGGAATGGGGGGGGGGGATAAATGAGTAGTAAACTTCTATGCATTTATGACCGTTGCAGCATCCTAGGGTCACATGATCCCCTTTTGCACCTTTCTGACAAGCAAAGTCAATGGGGAAGCCAGATTCACTTCACAACCGTGTTACTAATTTCACAACTGCAGTGATTCACTTAACAACTGTGGCAAGAAAGGTCATAAAATGGGTCAAAATTCACTTAACAAATATCTCACTTAGCAACAAAAATTGGGGGCTCAGTTGTGGTCGTAAGTTGAGGACTACCTGTATTGTATATGCTGCTATGGTGAATTTTAAGCATGAGTGTTGCATTCTGTTATGTCATACATAATAAATCAAATAAACTCCCTTCTCTGCAGATGGTCCCGAAGTGGCCTTAGATTAAGACGTTTTTTGCGAAATGTGGTCTTCCTTTCTGTGGTTTTCTCACCCCCAACCCACCTCATGTCTCCCATAAGAAGCAATTTCCAGAGGAATCTTGCACCACGCTCCCTACAATGCAACGAAGGCGCATAATTCCTTTGGGGCATTAGCCCCTGACCGGGATACTCACAGTTCTCAGAGATGTACACAGCAAAGCTGTTGGACTTTGGACACACACACACAAAAAAAATCCTTATTTTTATTTGTTTGTATGTCATTGTAAAGCCAGAGTAGACCCTCTAGCAGTTTGGAAAGAGACAAGGACATAAAAACTCAAACATGAATTATTGCCTCGCAACTGCTTTAGTATTTTCATCCGCACTCGCCATTTTTATGACGTGGTTGAGCGCAAATATGAAATATTGCTGAGGTTGGCCTTCTGCACAGTGCACTTTTCTTATCACCCTCTCTTTCAAAGAGATTCTCAGTTCCTAGGCCAGCTTTCTGCGAGGCCACAACATAACCCAACACAACACCAACAATACGCTGCACAAAGCAAATAAGCAGTGTAATATTTGGGCTAAGCTGTTGACTGGTTTTTTTATTATTATTTATATATATTAGACGTTGGGTTGATAAGATTATTAGATAGAAACCTCCTTATCTGAAATATTTGTTTATATGATATATTTTTCTGGTTAAATAAGGATGAGAAAGATTATAACTATTTACAGACCCATTGTGTAAGGGAAGGAGAATTTATCAGCTTTATCCTTATTATTTTTATTTTCAGCATCCAGTGGAATTTTTTTTTTTTAATGTTTAATGTTAGATGGTTTGATCGTTTGTTTTTCTGTTTTTGTACACATTTGTTGTTGTTGTTACTGTTGGATGTTAGTTTTCTGTTTTCTTTTCCTGTTTTGTATTTTATTCCCATTGATAAAACGTAATAAATATATGCATTAAAAAAATTAAGCAGCATGCTGTTCCCCTTTCAGATTTTAAGTACCAAGGATAATATTCACATCAAAGAGCAAAAATATACCCTGTTTGGTTCGGTTTATCAATTCTGCTTCTGCAGTTTGTAAATCATGATTTGTGGCATAGCTGGGCAACCCATACCTGCTTATGTCTTCTTACCAGCTGCTGGCTCTGTTCAAACCACCCAAATCAGAAGCAAGCTGTTAATATCAGGACACAATTTCCCTCTTCTGTGGCTATTTTGTAAGATAATACATAGACAGCAGAACAGAATAAAGCTGGAAGGGACTTTGGAGGTCTTCTAGTCCAGCCCCTTGCTCGAGCAGGACAACCTATATCCTCTCAGATATATTTTTGTGATTTCGTTTTCCTCTTTCCAGGACTTTTAAGCTTTAAATGTTATTGTAGAGCTAAATCTCAGCATGGATTTCTTTGTATTTGTACGATTTTTTGGAAATGTTTTGTAAGCAAATTGCCTTGAAACGCTGTTATATTGTGCAGGGTTTGTTTGTTTGTTTGTTTTTTAACCTGATGTTGTAAGGCTGGATTGCCATGAAAATGGCACGCATCGGGATGGTCAATGTGTGTGCTGGTGATGTCTATTGTTCACATCAGCAGGTAGGTGGTGAGGTTGTAAGATGCTGAAGCTTCTGAACTGCGGTTCAGAGAAGTTGTGGATATGTATAACCAATATTCAGTTTTCCCACTTCTTGTTTCTCCTATCCTATCTGATATTTCTTTTACTTGATTATTTGGTCTTTCTCTTTTATTTTCTCCCTCCCTCCCTCTCTCCCTCCCTTCCTTCCTTCCTTTCTCCCTCTTTCTATTCCTTCCTTCTTTCTTCCCTCCCTCCCTTCCCCCCTCCCACCCCCTCCCTCCCTCCCTTTCCTCCCTCCCCCTCCCCTCCCTCCCTTCCTTCCTTCTTCTTTCTGTCCTTCCTTTCTCCCTCTTTCTATTCCTTCCTTTCTTCCTTCCTTCTTCTTCCTCCCTCCCTCCCTCCCTCCCTCCTCCCTCCTTCCTTCCTTCCTTCCTTCCTTCCTTCCTTCCTTCCTTCTTCCTTCTTCTGTCCCTTCCTTTCTCCCTCTTTCTATTCCTTCCTTCCTTCCTTCCTTCTTTCTTTCTTCGCTCCCTCCCTCCCTCCCTCCCTCCCTCCCTTCCTTCCCTCTGTCTCTGTGTCCTTATCTCACAAAGCTTCATACAAGATTTCTTTTGAAGTATGGAATAGTAGTATGTAATCATGGCAAATAAACGTTTCTGACTTCAAATTGGCCAAGCCAATTAAGCTTCCTAAATCCAGGGTTCACTTCAGGTATAACATAGTGCAAATATCACATTAAAACACCTCTGCCTGTCCTAAAATATCATGTTAATTCAACAATTTGATCCTTCATCGAGGATTTATTTCTGAGCAGGAAATGGAAATGTTTCATACTTCTTAAATTTATCATATAATTAAAAATAAACACATATTTTCCTTAGGAGAATTCTTCATGATACTTTTCCTTTCTGCATAGTTTTATTAAAAGAGAAAATCAAGCAAATCCTTTCGGTGGAGCAAGACTTCATGGACTGAGCAGTTTGCACTTAATTGATTTTATTTTTTAATCGTCTGCTTATAAGCTGTATGAATAACCTCAAATCCTCCTGACGTTTGAACTATTTCTCTCTGTGTGTGTGTCATTCTCTCTCACACACACATTCATTCTGTTTTTATTTATTCCCTGAAAATATATCAGAGAATCAAAATGTTGCTGGTCCTGCTACCGGCACCTCTGGCCTCTGAGTCTCAGCTGACAAAAATGTCACAAAATTGACAGTAAAATATACATAGAAAAATCCCCAAGAAAAAGAACAAAACCCAATCTATTTGTGGCGCTTACAAATATAACCTAGACCATGGTTCCTTTCTCTGCTGAGATGCTGGCATCAACATTTTTTTTTTTTTTACGGAATGCAAAGTATGTCAAGATTATTTGGCAAGTGAGAAGCAACCATGAATAAATGTAGGATTTGCTGTACAGACTCCAAATAAACAGATTCCCCTCCAAACTTGATGGTGACCACTGACCAGGAACGGAGAGTGGTAGAAGAGAGAAACCTCTTGAGGGGCATTGCAAGGAATCCAAAAAGTCAAACTGCTGGCTGGAGCCACATGATTGAAGCCCTGTTCCTTTTTGACATGCTCATACCTAAAGCACATGTAAAAAATATATATATATGGGAGGGGCTTCGATTCCATATTCACAGCTGATATTTTGATCCCCTGCCCCGGCACAACCACTTGCCCTGAAACTACTGATGTAACATAGAACATAAAATCATAGGGCTGGAAGGGAGCTTGGAGGTCTTCTAGTCCAGGGCTTTTCAACCTTTTCACCCATTGTACCACTTTTAGGATATGGCAACATCCGAGTACCACCAGTCGCCTAGCAAGGTGTCAAAAACTTGATGACCAAAAAAAAAGGAAAAAAGTACTGGTAGTCCTCGACTTACAACAGTTTGCTTAGTGACTGTTTGAAGTTACAATGGCACTGAAAAAAGTGCCCCCCAAGCCACAGCCGAGCAAGACACCTGCCTGCCCGCCCGGCGGCGCTCTTCCTCCTGTCGGAGGTTTTCATTGTTGTGAGCATTTCTGTTGAGGATTGGCAGCAGGGGTGGGGTGGGGGGTGTTTGGTTTTTATTCCCCCCGTCTGCTGGGTGGTTGCAGCAGGTTTTGGTCACTTCACATGACCCTGGGACACTGTGACCGTCATAAATATGAATCAGTTGCCAAGCATCTGAATGTAAATCACAAGACCCTGGGGATGCTGCAACAGTCCAGCTGATCGGCGCTTCTTCTGGGCTCAGCAGAAGCGTCAGGATCAGTGCTGCTTTCCAGCTGATTGGTGTTTCTTCAGGGCTCAGCAGAAGCGCGAGGATCAGCGCTGAGCTCCAGCTGGAGCCTGGCGCTGAGCCTGGTGCTTCCACTGAGCCCTGACAGCCCCGAAGAAGCGCTGATCAGCTGGAAAGCGGCACTGATCCTGGCGCTTCCGCTGAGCCCTGACAGTCCTGCATCTCTCGCTCAGGCTTGTGCGGTGCTGCCACCAGTTCAGCTCATTCCCCTCCCCCGCTACTTTTCTAGGATAGTCGCGTACCACCTGCCAGGTGCCAATGTACCACAGGTGGTACCCGTACCACTGGTTGAAAAGCCCTGTTCTAGTCCAACCCCCTGCTCAAGCCAAATGGTTGTCCAGTCTATTTTTGAAAACCTCCATTGATGGAGCATCCACAACCCTGGAAGGCAAACTGTCTCACTGATTAACCGTTCTAATTCTTATGCTGGTCAAGCCTTCTTCAGAGCGGTGTTTCCTAACGAAGCCTTGCTAACTTTGTGTCTCAGCTGGAAAGAAAGAAAGAAAGAAAGAAAGAAAGAAAGAAAGAAAGAAAGAAAGAAAGAAAGAAAGAAAGAAAGAAAGAAAGAAAGAAAGAAAGAAAGAAAGAAAGAAAGAAAGAAAGAAAGAAAGAAGAACGGAAGGAAGGAAGGAAGGAAGGAAGGAAGGAAGGAAGGAAGGAAGGAAGGAAGGAAGGAAGGAGGAAGGAAGGAAGGAAGGAAGGAAGGAAGGAGCGAAGGAAGGACGGCGAAAGGAAGGAGGAAGGGAAAGGAGGAAGGAAGGAAGGAAGGAAGGAAGGAGAAGGAAGGAAGGAAGGAAGGAAAGGGAACAAAGAAACAAAGAAGGAAGGAAGGAAGGAAGGAAGGAAAGGAAGGACGGAAGGAAGAAAGAAAGAAAGAAAGCGAAAGAAAGAAAGAGAAAGAAGGAAGGAAGGAAGGAAGGAAGGAAGGAAGGAAGGAAGAAAGAAAGAAAGAAAGAAAGAAAGAAAGAAAGAAAGAAAGAAAGAAAGAAAGAAAGAAAGAAAGAAAGAAAGAAAGAAAGAAAGAAAGAAAGAAAGAAAGAAAGAAAGAAAGAAAGAAAGAAAGAAAGAAAGAAAGAAAGAAAGAAAGAAAGAAAGAAAGAAAGAAAGAAAGAAAGAAAGAAAGAAAGAAAGAAAGAAAGAAAGAGTAGGAGAGAAAAAAAACTCAGTCTCAATCTCAGACTGAATGGGGAATCTGGATGGGAAGCAGGAGAAGTGAGTGAAAGGATCACCAAAGACTTCTGGTGGGGTCTAGGACAATTCACCTTAGCCAACTCACTTTGGCCATCTTGGCCCAGCAGACTGGTTGTCCAGCCTACTTTTTAAAACCTCCAGCGGTGGCGCACTCACAATTCCAAATAACTCCAGCTGCAAACAAACCAGAAAACAAAAACTGGGTTGCTTGACTGATGGGAATTGATGAATTGATGTGGTGGAATCTCCAGCTACATTGGAGGGAGGGATCAAATGAGGCCTGAGTTTAGAGTCCTTGCACTGCAGGAAGTGCTACCAGATTCCTTGATGCCTTATCTTGCCATTCCCAAGAGAATGTAATCAGTCTGGTGAGATGCTTGTAAAACAGTGGAGTAGCAATAAAACTACTGTTGAGGCTCTTCAGGAATGGTTCTGCTTGCTTTCGCCTGACAGTAGGGAAGTCTTCCTGATGTGAACTCCAAAGCACTTTTGAACTGTTTTCAAAATGTGTGTCCAGCTGTTGGGAAATGATAAACCAGGCAAGGAAGATGGATCAAGTGGGGAGATAAGCCTTGAGCCCTAATGCAACTGCAAGAGATTCAGGACTGATCGTCCCAAGAAGCTCGTGGAACTTTATCTGCTTCTTCCCAAGAAAGGGTGAGCAGTCTGGGTGATTCTTCTATTATAGGTAGAATACAATAAATGTGAACCTTTCAAGGTGGATCCTGTTGCTTCTAATCTGACACCAACCCCTACGCACGTGCCTCCCTTATTGTATGTACTGATGTAAATAAAGATAAAGGTTTTCCCTGTCTAGTCATGTCTAATTCAAGGGGGTGGTGCCCATCTCTGTTTCTTAGCCAAGGAAGCCAGCATTGTCCAAAGACACTTCCGTGGTCATGTGACTAGCTTGACCATATGCCGAGGCACACAGAATGCTATTATCTTCCCACCAAAGTGATACCTATTTATCTACTCATTTTTGCGTGGTTTCAAACTGCTAGGTCAGTAGGAGCTGAGGTAAGCAACGGGAGCTCACCCCATTGCGCAGCGTTTGGGTTTTTAATCCAGACTATCAGCTTTCCAGCTGGCAATCTCAGCATCTTTAACTGCTGAGCCATTGTGCCCCTGTTAACCGATGTAACTAGTGAAAAAACAAACTAGTGTGAGCAGTGTGACAAAATCCTTCTTGAGTTCTTCCCTCAGGTTTGAAGACAAGCATATGAAGTCATGGAGGCTGCTAAGGAAGTCAGCATGGGGTGTGCGTGTCTTTATGTCTGTGTGTCAAAGAAAGATAGTGGCCGAAACCACATGATCAGCATCCTGTCCCTTTGCACAAGCACTGACATACAAAACAGGCAGAGTTTCAGTGGCAAACATCATCTTGATGTTTTTATTCTGAGATGTAAACATCTCAGGCCTCTCAACATAGAATATAATGGAGCCTGTTTCAGTTCCACTCTGAATAAATAAAGGTCTCACTTGGCAACTGTTGGACATAGCCTCACCTGAGGCTGTGGATGTTGTCTCTGTTCAGATAAGTGGCTTTGACCTGAATGGATCGAGATACCCATGATTAAGTGAGCCACCCTTAAGATACTCTCCAACACCTTTTTCTTCTTCACTGGAGGACATCACTAGAAAATGGAGACGAAAGTAGGTCCATTTATTGGCCAGTGAAAAGAAGTCACTGCAAAGGACACGCCTCATTTGTATCAAAAACTTACACACCGAGTTTGTTTGTTTTTCTTCTTTGTAGCATTGTGTCTCTTGGAAAGCTTGAGAGAAGGAACTTTTGATGATGGGTCTTTGAAAACCACCTCAAGGTTGTTGTTTTTTTAAAGAAAGAATAAAAATGCTAAAAAGAAGGAGGAAAGGATAACTTGGAAGTCATTAGAGCGAAGACTTTACAAACAGAAAGTCCCAAATTCAACCCCAGGAATCTCTAGGAGATGGGGAAGAAGTTCAAACTAGAATCTTCAAAGAGACCATAGTAGATTAGGTACTTGTAATTTCTTAGGTTCCTGTATTCCTGAGAATGTTAAGAACTATGGAATGGAGTGGAATGGAATGGAATGGAATGGAATGGAATGGAATGGAATAGAATAGAATAGAATAGAATAGAATAGAATAGAATAGAATAGAATAGAATAGAATAGAATAGAATAGAATAGAATAGAATAGAATAGAATAGACTTTGGAGGTCTTCTAGTCCAGCCCCCTGCTCAAGCATACCATCTCAGACAAGTGACTGTCTAGTCTCTTCTTAAAAATCTCCAGTGATGAAGCACCCACAATTTCTGAAGGCAAGTTTTTCCATTTGTTAATTGTTCTCATTGTTAGGAAGTTTCTCCTTAATTCCAGGTTGCTTCTCTCTTTGATCAGTTTCCAACCATTGTTTCTAGTCCTGCCCTCTGGTGCTTAGAATAGAATAGAATAGAATAGAATAGAATAGAATAGAATAGAATAGAATAGAATAGAATAGAATAGAATAGAATAGAAGAGAAGAGAAGAGAAGATAAGAGAAGAGAAGAGAAGAGAAGAGAAGAGAAGAGAAGAGAAGAGAAGAGAAGAGAAGAGGAATATGGCCAAGTGTGATTATACATGCAAGGAATTTGTTTCCAGAGTATAAGCTCTCGGTGTACTTGCAAAACAAAATACTACACTACTACTACTACTACTACTACTACTACTCATAATATAGTATCATAATATCATAATCATGATACCAGTCAGAGATGGTCATGGAACAGATGAGAAGGATAAAAGTAAAACAGCCATACTACATGGGTAAATATACTTAGACATAAGACAGTATTCTCCTTCATGGATTACTGCCTTGTCGTGGCGAAGGGGCTTGCGTAACTCAATGAAGTTATGAGCTATGCCATGCAGGGCCACCCAAGATGGACAGGTCATAGCAGAGAGTTCTGACAAAATGTGATCCACTGGAGAAGGAAATGGCAACCCACTCCAGTATCTTTGCCATGAAAACCCCATGGACAGTACTAAAAGGCAAAAAGATATGATGCTGGAAGATGATCCCCTCAGGTCGGAAGGTGTCCAATATGCTACTGGGGAAGAGCAGAGGGCTAGTACTAGTAGCACCAGAAAGAGTGAAGCGACTGGGCCAAAGCCGAAAGGACGCTCAGCTGTGGATGCATCTGGTGGTGAAAGGAAAGTCCGATGCTGTAAAGATTTTTTCTCCATAGGAACCTAGAACGTAAGATCCATGAATCAAGGCAAACTGGACGTGGTCAAACAAGAGATGACAAGACTGAACATCGACATCTTAGGAATCAGCGAACTAAAATGGACAGGAATGGGTGAATTTAATTCAGAGGACCATCAGGTATACTACTGTGGGCAAGAATCCCTCAGAAGAAATGGAGTAGCCTTCATAGTCAATAAAAGAGTAGGAAAAGCAATACTGGGATACAATCCCCAAAATGACAGAATGATCTCAGTGCGAATCCAAGGCAAGCCATTCAATATCACAGTAATCCAAGTCTATGCCCCAACCACTGGTGCTGAAGAGGATGAAATTGACTGGTTCTATGAAGACCTACAGCACCTTATAGAATCAACACCAAAGAATGATGTCCTTATCATCATGGGGGATTGGAATGCTAAAGTAGGAAGCCAAAAGATAAACGGAATAACAGGCAAGTTTGGCCTTGGAGTACAAAATGAAGCAGGGCACAGGCTGATAGAATTTTGTCAAGAGAATACGATGGTCATAGCAAACACTCTTTTCCAACAACCCAAGAGACGTCTCTACACA
>JALGBA010004003.1:830000-844119 GCA_023970755.1 Azemiops feae | reverse complement strand
TCATAAATAAGTAGCTGAAGATACATGGAATTTCAGAGAAAGAACTTTCCAATCCTGGCATTTGAAATTAACATCCAGATGGCAGCTGGGAAAAGTCTGTATATATAGGACAGATCTATAAATATATTTTTAAAAGAAAGCTTGGCTGATTATTATTTGTGATACATTATACATTTCCTGAGCATCTTACCATATAAGAGGCTTAAAACTATTTTCAATGGTTCTGTGAGTATGTATAAGGCTTGTTTGAATTCATTTTAATTAATTGAAATTATTTTTCCCAATTCATCATCTAACATAGAAAGACTGCATTTCTATTAAGATTCTTCTCATCAGCTTATTCCACAGTTTCCCTCATAAGTACCGAATGTGTGTTTGATAATTACATTTATACAGCTGAAAATATAATAGTCCAAAATATGAGCCTATTTGTAGGAGATTTTATTTAACTAAGCTGTCTTTGCAATTCTCTTTGTCTCCTTTCTTGTCTTGCAAAAACAAGATGGCTGTCAAATATGTACCAAGCAATGCATCAGCTTCTTAGGTTATAAACTCCATTCACCTCTGCCAGACAACAGAAAAGTCTGTGGATGTTTTGGGTAGCTGTGATTTGAGTTAATTATGAAAACATAATGTGAGTTCTAGCACTGAATTTAACAACTCAAGCTGTCATTATGTAAACCAATGGTGAATTTTCCAACTTGTGATATCAACCATAGTGGGCTCTGCCTGACTGATTGGAAGCTCAATTCACTTCTATGCTGGGAAATTTTCAAGTGTGTTTTCTGCAAAAATAAGTGGTGTACTTTTAAAAAGATTTTAGTTTAACCCTCTTGTGATATTTCCATGGGTATTTGTACAAGGGAAGGCAGAATTTGGAACTTAATTCGGATGTTGTGTGAAATATATTATCCATCTGATTCAACACAGATCATAACTATCATTTTCTTGTTTGTATGACTGAAATTTTGGTTAAAGATACAGTTTTTCCCCCTAATGAACCTTTATTGCCACTAATGCAGAAATTTTATGTTATTTCAGCAACCATCTCTTAAATGCTCCAGAGGTCAACATTGCTTACAAGAAAATTTAACTTTACTGCATTCATCTTTATAAAATAAGGGGAATTGAATACAGTCAATAGTCAAAATCAATATACAATAGTTGGCTTATTATATCAATCAGTGACTGAATAAATCTTCCATATATGAGTGGATGTGCCATCAAGGTGGCTGACTGTAGCTCCTCATTTCTTCCACAATTCTATGCAATTAGGAATAAAACAAACTACTTCCATTACATCAAATATGTTGTTCTGTCTCATCCAACCTCCAGAAAGGCTGTCTGTGGAAATGTTTAACAACACCAAGCAATCAGACCATATTTTTAACTAAAAAAAAAGTTTTCTGGCAGGAAAAAAAAGTGATTATTGTCTGTTTTACAGACCAAGTCTGGTTAAAAGTATGACACATTTTAAATGGAGAAAGAAAGGTCCTGTAGAGGAGGTGGAGGAGGAAGAGGAAGAGGAGGAGGAGGAGTATACCTGAATACTTTTATGGCATCTTCCTTCCTGCAAGCTGCTGACTAAACATCAAGTGCAAGGGCTAAATACAGAAACCTGTTATGGAGGATACCTACTCCTGAAGAATGCCAATAAAGATTTAACCAGTCATATAGTGCCTCCTACTGGCCAGTAACCAATAATATCTAAAGCTTTCTTTAATAATTTTATATGTATATATAAAAACTATAATTACATGGATATTTTTGTTGACAGGGTTTCCCAGTGTCAGGTGACTCATGTTGAGTTAATTGGAATCAAGTAACAACTGAATTTATTTTCTGGAAGGAATTAATAATGTGATTACAGTGGTTAGGATGCTGGATAGCAGGTTAGCAAGCCCATGTTGGAGATCCATGTGCTGCCACGGGGCGGGACAAACTCTCGTCCCATCCTGCCAGGGACACAAAAGGAGCCCCCCAATTGGGCATCCCCCAGGCAATGGTGATGTCACCGGCTAATCTTTCAACCCGGTGGTTTCCAGCATGATGCTACGTGGTTACTGTAATTTCAGGAAACAATGATTGCATATAAATTATGGGTAATGCTACTGCCAAGACACTCAGGTCTCAAAATTAACACAATACAATTGCAAATTTAAGAGAAATCTTTTTTCACCAAAGAGAATTTGCCCCCTTTTGCATACTCACAACAGAAGCATATTTAAGCACAGCATCTATGAAGGTGCTTTGTTGCTTTGTGGCTGACTGCTTTCTCACTTAACCCTTAAATGTTTGCTCTTCAGGTTGTCCTCCCTTGGGTCTTGAAACGTTAAAAATTACTGATTTCCAGCTTCATGCTTCTACAGTGAAGCGATATGGCCTGGGAGCTCACAGAGCACGGTTAAATATTCAGGTAAGATTATCTTTCTTTAAAAAATATATATATAGAGGATATCAGGATTTTTTTTTTAAAAGCCACTAGTAAATGCCTTTCATCTTTTACCACTCTAACATGTAATACCATTTTAAACAAAAGGAAACAATGCATAGCCTAATGTTGGTTAATAGTGAATACAGTAATAGAGGAACCGTAACCCTTTGTTCCTACAATTTCTCCCTTACCCCATTATTTGTACAAATGATGGTTTGCATATTCAACTGTCTTGAAAATCACTTCAAATTCTTAGAGAGCTGGCAGTATAGAAATGCAATTGATAAGCCAATGCCAGGCAATTAATCAATGTACTCCCAAACATTGTTCTTGGCAGTGGGATAATACGTGTCCTGCAGCTCTGGAGGAAGCAATACAACTCTTTCTTGGAATAATTTTTTGTGTGGAGCTGAAACAGATACAATTGTTAATTGGATTGCTATCATAATATCCATACAAATCCCTCATTGTCGTGTAGATATGGGGGAACAACACTGATCGAAGCTTGGAAGAGTTCCTGTGTGTTGAAAATCCTTTGCAAATATGTCACAAGCAACCGTCAACTCCTAATTTTTTTCTTAGTCAGATGCATGATATGATTCCCCCCCCCACAATTTTCTTAAAAGGGAAGAGAAACCACTCTTTAGTTTGATGCTGATCAGAAAGGCTGGCATCAAAATGCACTCTCATAATTCTTTAGTGCTGATTGTATAGATGCTCATAACAAGAAGTGTCCAATTATGCAGAGTGTTTCAGGAGCAAAACATCAGGCTTGATTAGAAGTTGGAGCACCTGGAAAACCCAGTGTCAAGTCCTTTAATGAACCCCTTAGAACTTTCTGAAATAATTATATTTGTGTGCTACCAGAGATTGGGCTGATGCTAAGTAGAGCAGTTTCTTGCATCTGCATCTGCAGATGTTCTAGGATTCATAGGAAAATGTGGCATTATGGTTTTTTAAAGCCATTGTCAATACCATGATGAGAAATAGATTAGTTTTCAGCTTGTATGGTAAGTTATTTATTGGAAGCGATTGTAAGAAAGCTCTGAAAATTATGGAAAGGATGAAACTCAAAGCTACTATGCACTCTAAGAGAACTATAAATATAACATCTTGTTTTGATTACCATGAAATACATGCTCTATGGTGCATGATGGCTGATCTGCAGCAAAATCTTCTAATTAAAAAAAGCCCAGAAAGATCCATCTAGAGCAAAATCTTCTAATTAAAAAAAAAGCTCAGAAACTTCCATCAAGTGAAAGGAATAAGTATATGCAAGATAATCCCAAAGGTGCTTTTTCACAAGGGCTTTCTTGTTTTTTCTTTGAAGACGTTTCACTTCTCATCCAAGAAGCTTCTTCAACTCTGCCTGGATGGTCGGGCAGAGCTGAAGAAACTTCTTGGATGAGAAGCGGAATGTCTTCAAGGAAAAAACAAGAAAGTCCAGTTGCCTCGTGAAAAAGCACCTGTGACTGAGAATCTCCATAGACATATGCAAGGTAACAAAAGACATTTAAAGAATCTCCTTTTTCCCTTCAGAAGTCCAGAGATGAAACATAACCTCATGCAGTCCTTTTCTGACTGATCTTTTTGCTTTTTGTTTCTGAATTCTTGCTTTGTTATTCAATCCTGCCTTCTGTTTCACCATTTGTTCCTGTTACATGCTCCAGCCTTGACCAGTACTTTGAAACAGAACCAGGTTTGGGGCTTCTAGGAGTCAATAAACAGGCATCAACCATTGAAAAAAATGGAGGCTAGAATGTGCTAACAACTTTACTTGAGCTTACTTTTGTCTCTTAACTTATTTCTTTTCAAAAGCCATCTATTCAGATTTCTAAAGACAGTTTTGCCTTCTCTTCAGGCAGGTATTAATGAGAATGATTTTTATGATGGTGCTTGGTGTGCCGGACGGAATGATCCCTACCAGTGGATTGAAGTAGATGCTCGTAGGCTAACAAAGTTCACAGGAGTTATTACACAGGGAAGAAATTCTCTTTGGCTGTAAGTAAATATATTATGTGGTAATAAATTCTATGCATGCATGCATTGTCTAAGCAAAACCCAGATTTTTTAGCACAAATTTTATAATATAAATGACTATAAAACTACAATACTTTTAAACAATAGTACTTTACGCTACTTTCCATCAAGTATGGAATTAACCACATTGGCCCATCTAGTAGGAACTGTTGAAAGGCAGTTTCATTTAGGACTAATTCTTCCTGTCGAGTTATTTCAATGGAGTTTTACTTTGTTAAATTAAATCTTGGTCTTTTTTTATCAATTTCCTCCACAATCATGGTTAGCCGTTTGGGTGACACTGAGAACATACAGAGTAAAAGGATATGTTCTTGATAATTTTCTGCTGAGACTTCTGTATTTCAAAACGTGTCCCTACACATTGATAACGTTAATTTCAGTTCAAGGGAATCTAAAAGGTAGTTATGTGTGTGTGTGTGTGAGGGGGGGGGGAATAGTCTAACTCTGTTGTAAACCACATAAAATGTATCTTTATTTCAAGTATTTCTGAAATAAATGTGGAAGCTCCAATCAACATATCTTGGTCTTGTTATTGAACTGTAACTTCACTAGGCAAGTTTCCTATCTCATTTCCAGTTTGGATGGGATTTTTCACCATTCTTTTCATAGCCTTTGTTTGGATAATGTGCCCTTGAGGATAATGTGGTCATTATTTGTTAGGATAAAACAGAGCTTTATGTTTTGGAAATATTCTTCAGTTTGATGCTGGTGCTGCTTAATTTCAAATTCAATATTAGAGGCAGAGTTTCACAAATGCTTATTTATGTACAGGGAGATTAGATACATTATAACTAATGCAGCCTGATTGAGCATCATAAATATAATTCTATTGGTAATTTATCCCTTTCTATAAACAAAATGTTGAGCATTCTGATACAAGAAAACATTGTTTCTGGTCTTGCCTTTTGGTGCCTTGATCAAACTATTTTCCAAAGCACTAAAAGTCAAGACAAGAAACAAGGGATGGAAACCAATCAAGGAGAGAAGCAACCTAGAACTAAAGAGAAAATTCCTAATGGTTAGAGCAATCAACTAATGGAATAGCTTGCCTTCAGAAGTTGTAGGTGCTCTATCACTGGAGGTGTTCAAAAAGAGACTGGACAACCATTTGTCTGAAATGGTATAGGATCTCCTGCTTGAGCAGGAGGTTGGACTAGAAGATCTCCAAGGTTCCTTGTAACTCTATTATTCTATGTTATTCTATGTTATTGTATTTCACTGGGGAAAGTACGGTAGATTCCAATACATCAAGCTTTGTGTTAGGTATTAAATCTTTCCAAGCAAACATTTTATATATTGTGCACTGATCCTAGTAAATTTCAATATGATTTATTCAGAGTGCCTATGTCTCAACAGCAGCACATATAACTTAATGACAGATATACCATGTCAGTTAAAATTCAACATTTAAACTCTGTTTAATTGTCAGTTGTCATAGTCTCCTTTTAATAACAGTGAAGCTCCATTCCAGTGCTGATAAAATAATGTCTCAGGTTGCATTATCAAGTTTGATCACTGAAAATTCAAGATAGACTTTTCAGCATGAAGAAAAGCAGTGATAGAAAGCTTCTCACATTAAATGTTAGGCTGTTGCACATTTATTAAAAGTACATCATTCCTGGCAGGAAAGGTTGACAGCCATAGACACTAGATTTTATTAGCAGTGTTTGGAGTACAATAAAGCTAGTCCCATTCAGAAAAAGAAAAACAGAACAGAGTGATAAAAGTAGCAATGGATAGAATTGTGTGTAGCTTCAGATTCAGCATCATGACAGACACATGGTCCATGTCTAATTGTCTGGTGGGGAAAAAGCACTGAGAATAATGCTAAGATGCTTTATTCTACTTTTGCTTTTGCAGACCCAGAGAAGGCCAAAGATACAAAGCAGCATTTTTAACACTATCTTGTGAATATGAAGACAACATAAATATGGAACTAAATCAATGTCATCATAGGGTAGTAGTCATTCTTTTCTTTTTGAAGCAATCTGAAAATATGGACTAGACCCCCCCCCCCTCACTCCCTTGACAGCCAGAAAAGAATGTCTTGGGGTGTGTATCTGGGTCAGTAGGAATCAATGCCTGCGTGCTTCTGTTCATTTTTCACCTATAGGCTTTTGCTACAGCCTTTTTAACTGGCATACATTGAAATACAAAAGGGGGAGTGGGGTTCCAGAAGACTGCTAAGAGAAATCAATAGTGGCCATTGACCAAAACTCTTTTATAGCTGGAATTTTATTCTGAACGGTTCAGGAGCAAAAATGTTGGTACTGACATAAACTCAATATACCTCTAGTAAACACAATAATGATAGAAGTGAGTCTCTCTTTCAATTTCCTGGCGCCATATTCTTACTCATCCCTGAAGGTGGCTAGATACTATAGGACAGTGATGGCGAACCTTTTAGAGACCAAGTGCCCAAACTGCAACCCCAAACCCACTTATGCATCATCGAGTGCCGGGTGGGTGTGGCCCATTGGCTGGGTGTGGCCCATTGGCTGGGTGTGGCCAATTGGGTGGGCATGGTCCATTGGGTGGGCATGGGTGTGGTGGTAACGGCAGACTGGGTTGGACTAAAAAGTTCAATCAATCAATTCCAACTTTGCAAGATCTTTTTTTTCCCCAGCTGAAGGCCTAGGACTGGGGCGACGGCGTGTGTGCCCACAGAGAGGGCTCTGAGTGCCGCCTCTGGCACCTGTGCCATAGGTTCGCCACCACTGCTATAGGAATTGAAATCAAGACAGCTTTTAAATAGTAACTCAAAGAAACAGCACACTAAAAGGCAATGAAATGAAGAGCTCTCTTTCTAAAGCCATGCAGAACTGTGATGGACATCTGAAACAAAACATTTATATTAGTGGTAGTCCTTGACTTACGACCACAATTGAGCCCAAAAATTATGTTGCTAATTTGTTAAGTGAGTTTTGCCCCATTTTACAACCTTTGTTGCCACATTTGTTAAGTGAATCACTGCAGTAGTAATGCCGTTGTTAAGTGAATCTGGCTTTCCCCATTGACTTTGCTTGTCAGAAGGTCACGAAAGGGGATCACGTGACCCTGGGACACGGCAACCGCCATAAATATGAACCAGTTGTCGAGTATCCAAGTGTAAATCACATGACCATGGGGATGCTGCAACGGTCATAAGTATGAAAAATGGTCATAAGTCATTCGGACGTTCACTAAATGAAGTGTTGTAAGTCGAGAACTACTTGTACTTCAGTCAAGAAGTGCTGTGGTTTAGATGTTGGTCTAGGATAGGGGAGACTCAGATTCAAATCCGTTTTCAGATGTAGGAGGTCACTGGGTGATGTTGCTTATTTCAGCCCACCCTACTTTGCTCCCTTGTTGACTGCATTATAATGCATGGTGGAAGAACCCCATTCAATCGATTATGTGAACAGTGTCATATTTTCTTCACTAGATGGCACTGGACTTAGGCATATCTGAGAGAAGTGAGGAGCTTTTTTGTGTGTCAGTTCTGCTTTTAAACGAGACGATAATGTTTTTGTGTCACTTTTAGACTTTTTAGTCCCTCTTTAACAGGCTGCAAATGTTCGAGACTTGCAATAGAACCCTGAAATAAACTTCCATGCTGGGCTGCATATGGTGATTTTTCTCATAAAAAGGTCAAGTGTTTGAACACCATTTAAAAAAAAACGCAATTGCTACGATGACAAATTTCACAGGCACACATTTATTTAAATGCTGGCATTCTTTTTTCCTTGTCATCTGCCTATGCACAGTAGACAGCTACCAAATTAAACTGTTAGAAAAATCTAAAATGGGTCTAATGATGAGTTTGATTAGATTCAATGGTGTTTTTTTTTTTGCGGTAAGCTTTAGGAAACTTGTGACTAAGGGGAAAACTTGTTTTTCTGGCCAGTTTGGAAATTCTGTTCCTTTGTGATGGGTTATCTGGTTGCTAAATTAGATTTTTATGGCAATTAAACAATAATGCCATATACAGGGGGCCACATTTTTCATATCTTTACCAATGAATAATAATACCCCATTCTACAATTTCAGTCTTAAGGGCATAAAACCTGTCAGTCATATTGACCTGCAGTTTTGTGACATATTCTGGAAATGGAGACACATTCTTAACTATTTTAGAGACTAGAGTTAGACTTGCAAACTCACCTAAGCTGAAGGGCTATTTTCATCTCTGGAAATTCCAGTGCCACGCCCAGAACCTTCAAATACGGATGTTCAAAATGTTCAAAAGCTATTTTGAAGGCAGGTGGAGAGGAGAGTAGGATCATAATGTATTTTCAGGCACAGGTAGTCCTTGACTTATGACCAGAATTGAGCCCAAGATTTTTGTTGCTAAGCAAGACAGTTGTTAAGTGAATTTTGCCCCATTTTATGACCTTTCTTGTCACTGTTGTTCAGTGACTCACCACAGTTGCTATGTTGGTAACACGGTTGTTAAGTGAATCTGGCTTCCCCAGGCTTGTCAGAAGGTTACAAAAGGTGATCACAGGACTTGGGACACTGCAACCGTCATAAATATGAGTCAGTTACCAAGAGTCTGAATTTTGATCACATGACCGTGAGGATGCTGCAAAGGTCATAATTGTAAAAAATGGTCCTAAGTCACTTTTTTCAGTGCTGTTGTAATTTTGAACATTCACTAAATCAGCATGGCTGGTTGGGGAATTCTCGGAGTTGAAGTCCACAAGTCTTAAAGTTGCCAAGGTTGGGGACCCCTGCACTAAATGAACTGGGACTGTTCTGGAAGGCTGGACCAATGTAACATGATTTGGTGCCACCTCAACTCTTCAGGCTGATCCAGGTGAGGGGCAAGTGCTGTGCAAATAAAGAAAATTGCTTTAGCTCCTCACCCTCCTGGGGCATCAGCTGACTGACTGAGTGCATAATGACTCTGCAGAGCCGGACCCAATTCGGCATCTTGTCCTGCTCTCTGCAGCACAAATACTGTATTTAGTGACAACTAAAGGGCTGAATATGGCCTAGGCCCTAGGGGCTGTAAAATGCCCAGGTTTTTTAAGCTATTTAGCAAGCATCTGGATATAGTGGAGATTCACAACCCAAGTGATAAAACAATAATTCAGTAATTCGAATCTAAATAGACTACAGAAAAGGAAACTCCCAAAACATATTCCAGATCTAGAATTGATTACCTTTGAAGATCAGGACTTGATTGGACCATTTTTAGACCCCTGTAGAGTATATCATTGTACAAATATATGTAACTGAACCGAGGGGAAACATTTTGATGGGTGTACATTATGTTTCCAACCTAAAGATACTGCATTCCCAAATACGTAAACATATACACAACTCAATAATTCTACAATTCTTACTCCTGTAAGCAAAATTACCTAACAAAGAAAAAATGGTAACACTTTCAAAAGTAAATATTATTTAAATCATGATACTTTATCAAACTGTATTTGAAATTACCCCATAAATCAATGATATACAATTTAAACGTATTTTCCTTTTAGATCTAGCTTTTCTAAGAAATTATTTAAGCTAGCATGTTATGACAGTGCTGCTTTTTTGCAGATTTGGACTGCATGTTCAGCACTTAAAAATAACCTCAATAATGAATTCATTGCTTCTGTGCATATAATGATTTTTTCCTTCTGTATTTTTCCATATTCATAAATGGGAGAAATGTATCTAGTTTTACATCTGAGAGACTAGTTTCGAAGAAATGTGGGATTATTTCCATGTATATTGTTTATTATTTAAATGGCAGTTTTTTTCAGGACCTTTTTGAACTTAGTGAATGTTCTTTTTAAATATTGTTTAAATATAACACACTGAATTCACACATTCACAAAAAACCTTAGCTTAGCACAACTCTGGAGGATAGGAGAGATGCATCCTTTTTAGTGATACTCAACATTTTAAAACATACAAAAGGAATGGTATACAGATAGTCCTCAACTTACAACAGTTCATTTTGTGACTGTTTCAAGTTACAAAAGCACTGAAAAAAATGACTTATGACCATTTTTCACACTTACAACCATTGTAGCATGATCAAAATTTGGATACTTGGCAATTGGTTCCTATTTATGATGGTTGCAGTGTCTGTGAAGCCCAGGTCACGGCAACCGTCATAAATATGAACCAGTTGCCAAGCATCCGAATTTTTGCAACCTTCTGATAAGCAAAGTCAATGGGGAAACCAGATTCATTTAACAACCATGTTACTAATTTAAACAACCGCAATGATTCTCTTAACAACCATGGCTAAAAAGGTCATAAAATGGGGCAAAATTCACTTAATACATGTCTCAGTTAACACAATAAATTTTGAGTTCAATTCTGGTCATAAGTCAAGGACTACCTGTAGTCATATTATTTATATATACACACAGGTGTATCTGCAAATTATGGTAGAAAAAAAGCATGGTGCCCAATGGGTGGAGCTGCATTACCTGGTCACGGCCAATGATTTTTTTTAACCATACCCTGCAGCTGACTTATGGACATCAAAATAAAAATCCAAATAGTTTATTTATTTATGGAATTTATTTACTACCTCAATTTTCATGGACTTTAGGAGGTTAATTAATTTCCATGTTCTGCTTTTAATTAATTAAGCAATCTAATTTAGCTAATTAGGGAGATGGGAGGTTTAGAAATAGGAAATCTAAATAAGTATTTTATCTAACGGGTGATATTTAAACTATTTGGAATGGCAGATTTGGTTTCAACTTGTCTTTTAGTATTTTTCCCTCTCTTTCATAGTTAATTTTTGCTTTCCTTGGATTGTGGATTGGGTTCACCTGCTAATTGCCTCTCCTCTAATATTGCTGGCTGCACTATTATAGTCTTTCCTATTTCTGCCACATGCATTGGACTTCCACTACTCTCAGCAGGCATAGGTGCAGATAAGGGAAATGTAAAATGGTACCAAAATGGTGAAACCAATAATACTGGATATACTGGATATTATTTAAATAGGATATTGGGATCATTTTTTCCTTTTAAATGGGATTTTGCTTTACAGCTAAGAGCTGAGATGTGGAAGTTTTATACTGTACAGGTTAATTCATGTTCTTATTTTAGAGCTGTGCTGCAACTTTTTGCTGACAATTGGATTGGAGAAGATTTGCTTGTAGTTAAGATATGTGAAAAGTTTAAAATTTGTGAATGAAGAGGAGGTAAAGAAATTGTTTACTTGTCTACTTGTTGTAATGAGGTTGGGAAGCTGCTTTCTTTAGGTGGAGAGTTATTTTACTTTTTTATTTTTTGTGCTTTTTTTTCTTTAGTTTGAGTTATCCTTTACTTTTAATCAAAACTTTTAATAAAATTATTACCAAAAAAAGATCTTATCTTTGTAAAGTTAGGTAGGACAATAATTTTCAGTATTGTGCAAAGAGAGGAATGACTCTTCACTGATTTTATTTGAAATTTTGGAATTGCTAGCTTTATTAATTTATTCATTTATATTGAAGATTTCAATCTTTTGTTTCTTGAAATAATAATTTAGTGCAGTCCTTTCTTTGGAAATTTTGCACAAATAGGACATAAATAAGGTTTAAGGGATATTGGCTATTAACATTAAAACATTGCATGACAACGATTAAATGTCCATATGAAGACATTTATGTTCATAAAGTCTATATTCCAGTTTTAAATACAAATTGACAAATCTGCTTTTTCTTTCCAAAGCATGGCATATATTAATAATAACAATAATAACAATAATAGAATAATAATGTGGACTATGGTTCTATTGTTGTATGATATGTTGATTAGAAAGAGGGAAATACCAAATTATTAGAAGGGAAATCACCTTCTAGAAAAGGGAATCTTTGGAATGAAATTTGGAATGAGGAAATTGAATATTATGTACTTTTGAATCAGTAGCAAAGATTTTTAATATCTTACATATATTGCTTATAATAACATAATGTGAGTAGTTACAAAAAAGTCAACTCCACTCCAATAAATTGGAGTTGTAATATTCAACCAAGGAATAGAAGTCTGTCCAGTTAGTATTCTATTTTTGTTTGATATTGAAATTAATGTAGTGTTATAAAAATCACTATGATTTAAGGAGGTGACTGAGCTTCTGAATTTCAATAAAAAAATAAGACGGACCTTTATAACTGTATTGTGCTTATGACATGTTTGACCCCTCCCTCAAACTCAGTCTGGTCATCTCCCCCATCTACCTTGGTACTCAACTGCTTTGAAGCTAATCAAATTTGGTACTTAACACATTTTGATGTGAAAATTTTGTTCTGGTAGTCATTGTTTGTTTGGTATTTGATGCACAAGCTAGAACTTGTCAGTGTCGGCTGCCTTGTGAATCTAACTCTACATTCTATGGGAAAAATTTGTTTGGTACTCATTGTTTTTGGCACTCATTATGCCTCCTCTAACCAATTAATGATATGTACCAAGGTACCACTGTACGTATTAGAGTCTGGGCATTATGTATTCCATTCATGTTGTATGTTTTAATTTTGTAGTTCTATTTTTTTTTCTTTTCAAAGAACTAGCAGATGATATATAAATGCTGCCAACAGATATATAAATAGAAGCATCCTTAAGGAAGCAAGCAATTAAATAACTATAATTGTCCCATCAAACTGAAAATAACATGCTGCAAAATAAGGTGGGCTTTGATATTCTTTAGAAAGCAGATACAATGCATTAATAATAATAATAATTTAAGAAAACCATCCTCTGTTTTTTTCTAGGAGTGACTGGGTAACATCTTACAGAGTTATGGTGAGCAATGACAGTCATGAATGGATCACTGTCAAAAATGGTTCTGGAGATATGGTTAGTGTCCCAAGAAATATCTTAACTGCTTATGTCCATTCAGCAGTCATATCCCTATCAGTAAGATGGCTTAATTTCACCATTCACCTCACCAAATTTTAGAGAACCATCAGAAGCTAGCCAGATGAAATGATCAGAAAGCCTGTAATTAACCAGATCTTAGTGAATTAAGAATAGTGGATGCTGAATTTTGAAGTTCACTATTGAAGACCATTACATATACCTTCCACATAGATCAGGTCAAGTAGTTTAAGCAGTTTACAAAGTCTTTCTAACCAATCTCAAAAATACAAGTGTATTTTTTAGGGGGGGGAAAAAATCTCAAGTGAAGGTTAGGCTACTCAAAGATTCATTCAATCTCTTGCCTGCCACTTTTGTTTGTCAACAGATGCCCAGTTCAGGTAATAACATCTTATGAGCAAGAGCACTGAGCTCTACAAGTGCGTGTTTCCAGTTTCCCTATAAGTTTTATTATGGCTAATGCAATACTCCAGACTTTTCAAAGTCTGTGACAATGTTACAATTTGCAATATTTGTAAATGGTGAATTTATATTCTGGCATTATTTTTTTTTAGACACCCCTAGATTAGGAACTTCTCTATTAACAGTATATTCAAGACAGAAAAGCAAAGGAAGATTCTTGAAAAATGGAGAAATGTTTGGGCTTCCATCATTCATACTGTATTGCTCATGATGAGTTCACTGCACTATTTGAATTAAGAATAATCATGGCCATTCTATACATTCAATTACATTTTTTTTACCCCAAAAAGGCAACTCATACATTGTTCACTGTAACAGAACAAACATTTGTGCCACAAGTTATCAAAGAGTAGAGTATGAATGCATGCCTATTATAATAAT